>MU223787.1:486975-499676 GCA_018584345.1 Thuja plicata | reverse complement strand
CTCTCTCTCTCTCTCTCTCTCTCTCTCTCTCTCTCTCTCTCTCTCTCTCTCTCTCTCTCTCTCTCTCTCTCTCTCTCTCTCTCTCTCTCTCTCATGAGCTCGTAGCATAAGACACTTTTCTAGTGTTTGAATATGGTACCTTATCCCTTCAATTAGTATACATCCTTGTTTTTTCTATAAGTCCACATATGACTTTGAAATAAATTTTTGAGAATGATACTGATAATTGAGACATTTTGATTATAGAGGTTGATTAAACTAGTCATCCTATGATTTATAGGATCCTATGATTTGGGGCTTTATCATCCAACAATGTCATCCTATCCCTAGTTTTTCTTGCTCTAAAATTCTCAATCTCTTTATTTCTACTTTACTGTGAGTATGACCATAAGATCATACTCTGCTAAAGTTGGGGATAAACGCATCATCTTAAATTGGTCACCTTTAATTAGGGTGTCTAATTTCACACTCTCCTAGCACTCATTTTATTATTTCTCATCCCTCTATGCATTATAGAACCTTTATTTATTTAAAATAATATTATGGGTCCTCTTCCATTTTGTTACATCACCACTTTATTATTTGGGCTCTTAATTATAGGTGTACCCTTTATTTTCATTTATTTTAAATTATACCTAATTTAAAATCCCAATACATGTTTTCCCCCATCTAAACATCATATATCTTTGCACAAGTAATTTTGGGGCATCTAGAACCTTTTATCTCATGTCCCTAAAAAATTAAGTGATTTTAGTCAAGAGGATGTTGCATGGGGAAGCCTTATCTTGGGACAATGGTGAGCGGGGCAGCTTTGTCCTTGGCTTTTCCCCTAAAATTTTAGGATCATAATATGGCAGTCTTACCCTATCTAAAACTATCTCCAATGTGAAAATATCATAATTCTAATTTGACCAAAAGATGATTTAATCTTGAGATCCATGTATAAGGCCTTCCTCTTAATTCATTTAAGCATACATCAAATCTCAAAACAACATACCATTTGCATTCCATTTCAAGAGAATATCTTATTTAAAGACCAACAAGATACATCAATGCATCTTCAATTAGTGTTTCAATTGTGATTTCATAACGTTTTATCATGTTATTGCATCATCAATTAGAGGTATAATCATTTCAATTCAAATTTTTATTTTAATTCATCAATATTGTAGTGTTGAGTCCCAACCTAGGGTGTGACTAAGGCAAACCTCTATATAACCCCAAACACCACTTGTATCCTCTTGCACATATCTGGGTCTACTTACAAGCTTTTGATGGAGACAAAAGACAAAATAGTGATCAAAAGATCAAAATATACCTTCTCCCTGAATATATAAGGCCTTCTTCTTAATTCATTTCAACATGTACATCTTATCTCAACGCAACATATCATTTGTGTTCCGATTCAAGAGAAAATATTATTTAAAGAGAAACAAACTACGTTAAGGAATCTTCAATTAGTGTTTCAATTATTATTTCATAATGTTTTATCATGTTATTGCATCATCAATCAGAGGTATAATTATTTCAATTCAAACATTTATATTCAAGCATTTCAATTCATCAATATTGTAGCATTGAGTTCCAACCTAGGGTGTGAATAACGCAAACTCCTATAAAAACCCAATTGTCATTTGTCTCTTCTTTCACATATCCAGGTCTACTTACATGCTTCTAGTGGAGAAATGAGACAAAATAATGATAAAAAAACCAAAACAGACCTTCCCCTTGAGTTTTAGCACCAAGAACTTGGTCAGAGGTGCTTGGGGCACTCTTTTCTTGGTTAAGGGTGTCTGAGGAACCCTTGTATTTTTTAGGAATAACATTCCACAAGACAACTGAGAGGGGGGTGAATCAGTTGTGATATAGATTATTAAACTTTAAACTTTATAAACCAGATATGCAAATGTAAATGATAACATAGTAAATGCCAACACCATAACACAATATTTGTTGTCGAGGAAACCCTGTTAAAGGTAAAACCCCAATGGGAATTAACACCCACAAATAATGTACTGAGAGTATAGTATCCCTGTTAAAATATTTAGATCTGTTAGGAGCTTGTTACAACATTATAGTACACATTCCCTGTTAGGAGATAGACCCTGTTAGGAGTCAAAAGAAATAGTAGGCTCACAGCCAAGGCACACTGCCCAAAGAAGGTTAAAGCCACCCTCAAGGATTCACAATCTAAACAAGTGTATAAATAAAATACACAATCCAGTGAATTGTCTAATAGCAACTGTCTTTGCTTGGTCAGTTCTAATGAAGTATTCTTTTTATAAACTCTTCTCTACATCCAACAGCCAAACAAGCCTCGTAGATTTCACTTCTTCTTCTTGTCAATCTTTATCACACCTTTTCAAAATAAAAGATCACTCATATATACCCTCTTACCATAATTCATTAGGTCAACCAGTTAAGCTTTCCTAATACACAAATAATTAATTAGGTCGGCCAATTAAGGCTTTCCAATATACAAATAATTATTTGACCCCTTTCTAAGATACACACAGTACCCATAACAAGTAAACATCAATTACAATCCATCACATACACTTCTAGATCCACAATCCACGCTCACAATTCATTTTACACGCTACATGTTTGAAGTCGGCCACCAATTAGGTCTTCTTCAGAATACACGCCATAACTGATGCCACCAGTAACCAAACAATAATCAAACTCAACCCATTACTACAACATATGTCAGATGTCCACCAGTAATATCACATCATCTGAAATATCTTTGCTAGAAAGATATGCCCAAAACACAGAGACCTTCTCTGTCTAGAAACCCAGTTACAGTCCAGAAACCAATCTTCACCAAATCAACTGTAACATCCACAATATGCAACACAAAGCTAAGCGACCTTATGAATAAGGTCAACACACATCCTTCTATATAAATCCAACTTCGTTCATTTTGATTCATCCGTACAGTGTCTGTATAATCCTTCCAGTCAAGTAACCAGTCTATCCTCTCCATAGAAATATATGTTGACATCAGTGACAAAACATGAATATCAACAACATGATCAGTAACCAAAACTGATATCATCCAACAATCTCCCCCTTTAGCATTGATGGAAACATATGGGAAAATCCATATGCATCAACCCAAAAGTAATCTCTCTCAATATCCTCAACACAAATCTCTCAAAATAGTAGGTATTTTCACATAGATTCCTTCCCCCTTTGGCAACAATAGAAAAGGGTGCCATAACTTATTTGTAGTCTTTTGTAAGGTGTAGATTTTTCAAATCTTCATGTCCATCAACTAGGTGCAAGATCACCTAAATTTACTCCATAGTATTCTCCTGCGATCACTCCCCCTAAGGAGTATATCCATACACCAAGTCCAGAGAATGATATAGCTCTGAGATCCACTGGACTGATGCACATCTGCATCATTTAGTTACCACTGGGAGGGGCCATCATGCCAAGCATGCCTCTGAGATATTCAAAAGAATCTTTTGGCAAAGTTTTAGTAAATATATCTGCTATCTATTCCTTGGTACTAATATACTCCAGTTTAATCTCTTTATCTACTACCTTCTCCCTCAAGAAATGATACTTAATAGAAATATGTTTAGTATTTGAATGCATTATAGGATTCTTTGACATGTTCATTGTTCTAGTGTTATCACAATGGATAACCACTGGTTCTTTGAAAATTATTCCAATGTCCTTCAACATTTGTTTCATCCAAACAACTTGTGTACAATTTATTGCAGCAACAACATACTCTAACTCGGCAGTAGATTGAGAAATACAGTTCTGCTTCTTACTTAAGCAAGAAATTGGTCTTTTTCCAAGGAAAAATGCACCACCACTTGTACTCTTCCTGTCATCCACATTACCCGCCCAATCAGCATCAGTATAAGCCTGCAAAGTAAAATATTTTGATTTTTCATACCACAATCCATATTCGACTGTCCCTTTCAAATATTTGAAAATTCTTTTTACAGCAGCAAAGTGTGTCTCTTGAGAATCTGCTTGATATCTAGCCACAATTCCAACTGCATTGGTAATATCTAGTCTAGTGTGAGTTAGATATTGTAGACCTCCAATCATTGATATGTACTTGGTCTGTGCAACACTTTGAGTCTCATCATTATTTGTTAATTTGTGTCTAGTCACCATAGGTGTCCCAACAGGTTTAAAATCTTCCATTCCAAACTTCTTCAACTTTTCCTTAAGATACTTGGTCTGAGATATAAAAATGCCTTTCTTACTCTGATTAATTTGCAAACCAAGGAAAAATTTCATCTCCCTGATCATTGACATTTCAAACTTATTCTCCATTTCTTTAGCAAATTTCTTACTCATTTTATCATAGCCTCCGAAAATGATATCATAAAAAAAAAAATTATATAATTAAGATTCCATCTTCATCAGTCCTTAAATACAAATTACTGTCTGCATTACCTTTTCTAAAACCAAGACAAAGTAGATATTTGTCCAGTCTTGCATACCATGCCCTTGGTGCTTGTTTCAGTCCATATAGTGCCTTCTTCAGTCTGCAAACCATGTTTTCATCATCTGTCAAAGGAAAACCATCAGGTTTCTCAATGTACACTTCTTCTTCTAGATCACCATTCAGGAATGTTGACTTCACATCCATCTAATACAATTTAAAGTCTTTATGTGTAGCATAAGCAATAAATAATCTTACAGCTTCCAATCTAGCAACAGGAGCAAATGTTTCTTCATAGTCTATGCCTTCTTGTTGTGATTAGCCTTTACATACTATTCTTGCCTTGTTTCTTACCATTGTTCCTTCCTCATCCATTTTGTTTCTAAAAACCCATTTAGTCCCAATCACATTTTTATTCTTAGGTCTTGGAACCAGTTCCCAAGTATTATTTTTATTTATCTGATCAAGTTCTTCTTCCATAGCTTTAGTCCAAGATTCATCTCTATATGCTTCATCAGTAGTCTTTGGTTCAACTTGAGAAATCAATCAAATTTCATCTCTAGCTTTAGATCTAGTCATCATCCCTTTGTTTGCATCACCAATACTTTGATCTTCAAGATGGTTCCTCTTTACATACCTCGGTGTTGTCAATGTTTCAATAGCTTCAGTCTGTTCTTCTTCAATCTCATTCTCCATCATCAAAGGTTCTTTAGGTTTAGTAGCAACCTCTTTTGTTTCTATTATCTGACCACAATCATATATCCTTTCCTAAATCTGAAATTTTTCATCTATCCTCACATTGGCACATTCAATCAGATTTCTCAATCTCAGATTGAAACATTTATATTCTTTACTCTTAGTGGAATAACCAAGAAAGATTCCTTCATCACTTCTAGCATAAAACTTGCCTATATCATCATCTCTCCTGATATAACATTTACTACCAAATATTCTAAAATATTTTATAGTATGTGTATGATCAAACCATAATTCATAGGGTTTTTTACTTGTACCTTCTCTAATTTGAATTTTGTTCAAGGTGTACACAATAGTGCCAACTGCTTCTCTCCAGTGAACATGTGACACATTTCCTTCCAGCAACATAGTTCTAGAAGCATCTAATATAGTTATATTTATTCACTCTGCTATCCCATTCTGTTGTGGTCTTCATAGTATGAATTGAATAAGTCTGATGCGAATCTGTCTGATCTCAAACATTTTATCTTCAAACTAGATTCATTCTCAACTTTTTCTTTAAATAAATTGAACTTGTCAAATGCTTCAGATTTCTCTCTTAGGTATGTAACCCACATCATTCTAGAAAATTCATCAACAAAAATTATAAAGTACCTTTCACCATAGTATGATCTTGTTCTTGTAGGACCACACAGATCTGTATGCACCATATCCAACTTCCCTTTGTTGAATAAGCTTTGCCCTTGAAACTGCTTCTAGTCTACTTACCCATAACACACTCTCTACACATAGTGTTAGATGGATTTAGAATTTTAGGTAGATCTCTTACTGCTTTTGTCATACTTGCCTTCACAATGTTATCAAAATTAACATGACAAAATATTTTGTGCCATAACCAACTGTCATTAACCTTCGCAATAAAACAAGAAGCTTCAGATATGTTCAATTCAAATACATTACCTATGGATTTGGTACGAGACACTATCAAGTCTCCTATTTTACTCTTGATAGAACATTTCCCATTAGTGAAATCTAATTGATAACCCTTGTCCACTAACTGTCCAACACTTAACAAATTATGCTTAAGTTCATCAACAAGTAATACATTGTCAGTGTTAGTCTTTCCATCCAAAGAAATAGATCCAATCCCAATAATAAGTTTAGGAGTATTGTCACCAAGTCTAACAACACCACCATCATGTCTTTTCAAACTTACAAATTTGTTTTTTTCTCTTGTCATATGATGTGAACAACCACTATCTATAACCCATTCAGATTTATTTTCAACACGGGATACTAAAGCTTTTTCTTCATGCATAGGTTCATCATCCTTAATAGCAATAAATCCAAATTCATCATAGTCATCATCATCATCATCATCATCATATATTCCCTCACTAGCATAATAACATTCCTTGTCTTTTGAAAATTTAGACTTGAAAAACTTAGGTTTGTGCTTTGGAATTCTTGTAGGACATCTAGATGCAAAATGACCAATCTTGTTACATGAAAAACATTTCAAAGGTAATTTGCCTTCAAATTTACCCTTACCTCTCTTTTCTCTTCTAGCAATCAGTGCCACAACTTCATCTAGCTTCCTTTCTTCTTCCTGTATTTGTTCCCATTCATTAGCATAGGCTCAAGTTCTTCTCTTAAATCACTACTACTTGTGCTTGTATTTCCATGTAAGATCCTTTTGTTCTTGTGCACGATTGCCTTGAATGCTGACTCAACCTTAGGTAAAGTGTCTCCCAATTCTGAGGCCTCAAATGTAGTTAGCTTTCCAATCAACATCTCTCTAGTGAAGTTTGGTGTCAAAGGTATGATCTCCTTTATAGCTTGAACTTTGGTTCTATAAGCAGGTGTCATAGATCTAAGAATTTTTGCAATCACTTCTTCCTCACTGTAAGTTCTTCTAGAGTTCCTAATACCAGTAACCACTTCAGTAATTCTATGTCCATATGCTCTGATGTTCTCATCTTCTCTCATCTTCAATGATTCCATTTTTGTCTTCCAGTTTTGTAACTTTGTCTGTTTGGTAAACTTGTCTCCAATGTATAATGCTTCTAATCTTGTCCAGATCTCATGCAGAATCCAGGTCCTTTACTTTAGTAAATTCTCCTTCTGATAATGCGTTGATCAAGGATTCCATTGAAACCATATTACATGAAAATAGCTTTTTTTCATATTCCGTGGATTTCTCTAATTCATCCCCAGTTGCTACCTTTTCTTTCTTCTTTGTTATCATCCAGTAATCAATTCCCAGACATAGAAAATGTGTTCTCATCTTGTTCTGCCAACTGTCAAATTTTTCAGGATCAAACTTCAGACCATCCTTCCTGTAGTAAGTCATCTTTAGGATCACCTCAAGCTGTTAAACTTTCTCTCTGAGGACCACAAGCTCTGATACCAATTATTAGGAATAACAATCCACAAGACAACTAAGAGGGGGGGGGGGGGGAATAAGTTGTGATATAGTTTATTAAANGAGGACCACAAGCTCTGATACCAATTATTAGGAATAACAATCCACAAGACAACTAAGAGGGGGGGGGGGGTGAATAAGTTGTGATATAGTTTATTAAACTTTAAACTTTATAAACCAAATTATGCAAATGTAAATGATAACATAGTAAATGCCAACACCATAACACAATATTTGTTTTCGAGGAAACCCTGTTAAAGGTAAAACCTCGGTGGGAATTAACACCCACAAATAATGTATTGATAACGTATAGTATCCCTGTTAAAAGATTTAGCCTTGTTAGGAGCTTGTTACAACATTACAGTACACAGTCCCTGTTAGGAGATAGACCCTGTTAGGAGTCAAAATAAATAGTAGGCTCATTTCCAAGGCACACTACCCAAAAAATGTTAAAGCCACCCTCAAGGATTCACAATCCGAACAAGTGTATAAAGAAAATACACAATCCGGTGAACTATCTGATAGAATCTGTCTTTGCTTGGACAGTTCCAATGAAGTATTCTTTTTATAAACTCTTCTCTACATCCAATAGCCAAACAAGCATCACAACTTTCACTTCTTCTTCTTGTCAATGTTTGTTACACCTTTTTCAAAAGAAAAGATCACTCATATATACCCTCTTACAGTAATTCATTAGGTCAGTCAGTTAAGCTTTCCTAATACACAAATAATTAATTAGGTCGGCCAATTAAGGCTTTCCAATATAAAAATAATTATTTGACCCCTTTCTAAGATACACATGGTACCCATAATAGGTAAACATCAATTACAATCCATCACATACACTTCCAGATCTGCAATCCATGCTCACAATTCATTTTACATGCTACATGTCTGAAGTTGACCACCAATTAGGTCTTCTTCAGAATACACGCTACAACTGACATCACCAGTAACCAAACAACAATTGAACTCAACCCATTACTCCAACATTTGTCGGTTGTCCACCAGTAAGCTCACATCATTTGAAATATCTTCACCAGAAAGATATGCCTGAAACACAGAGACCTTTTCTGTCCAGAAACACAGTTACAATCCAGAAACCAATCTTCACCAAATCAACTGTAACATCCACAATATGCAACATAAAGCTAAGCGACCTTAGGAATAAGGTCAACACACATACTTCTGTATAAATCCAAATTTGATCATTCTGAATCATCTGTACAGTGTTTGTACACTCCTTCCAGTCAAGTAACCAGTTTGTCCTCTCCACAGAAATATATGTTGACATCAGTGACAAAACATGAGTATCAACAGCATGATCAGTAACCAAAACTGATATCATCCAACAGTATTAGGTTAGGGTCACATGGGGTGACCTTGAAATCTTTAAAGTGGTTGAATTTTGCTAATAAACTTGTGTAGAGTCCCAAGATATGAAATCTTGAAACTTTCACAGTGGATCAATTTTCTTGACAAGCTCGCCCTACCCAACATTGTCCTTCATGTTCCAACCCATATTTTAGACACAGGTGCACAATACAATTTATCTTTCATTTCTATACATGATTTTCAATTTTTATATTTATGTAGTAGTTATAGTTAGTTTTTTATGCCTAGATCTTGATCACCTAGCCCTTTGAATCACTCAATAAATCATTTATATCAACAAAGGAATAAAAAAACTAAAAGTATGATACAAAATTGATTCTCTTGAGAAAAATTTTAGTCAATCATAGTTATCTCTTTGTGGATTTGTATTCTAAATGTAATCAAAGCATAAATAGGCCTAGTTTTCTAGTTTGCATGCATGAGCCACTGAACCCTATTTCCCTACATTACAATAAACATGACCCTAATAATATTATCAAGGTACTGTGTTGGTGATACATTTTTTATTCATTATTATGTAAATGAATTGTACTCTTTGAAAAATGAATCTTAGCATGGTTAAGGTACATTTGCAAGTGTCTTAATATGGTCTTGTGATGTATAAAGGTAGATATTCTTTTAGTATGCATCATGTGTTATCCTATGTATTATATATGATTGTTACTCTAAATACTAATGTATTGTAACATGATTGTGAGTCCTTGGATATGTTTATATATTTTCATGTGATTTCTGATGAACTATAACTGATTGAATGTTTGAAGATGTTAAGTTGATGATCACCAAGTCATAGAAAGTTTATGCAAGACATTAAATCAGTTAATGTATTGTATTGTCATTGATGTCAACTTGATACAATTTGTATGGTCATGGACATATTTCTAAAGACTTCAAAGAACCAATGAATCAAAGGCTATGCTATCAGTATTGCATATAAGTCAAGTATTCACAAAGTGACTATATACACCGATGGAGTGCACATCGACGGTCAAAGTAAATCAACGAGAGCAAAGTCACAGTGTTACTCGACAAGAAAATGCACAGTATTACCAATGAGAATAGTCACAGTGTTGCCCAACAAGCAAAGCATAGTGTAACCTGACAGACATAATTACAGTGTTACCCGACAAACAGAGATCCTGAAGACAACTGAAGTCACACCGATGGAATAGTCAATTATCACCGATGACTAACTGAAGTATTGACTGAAAGAACAGAGAGTTCAGAAATGACAAAATGCTTAGCTATAAAGAGCTAAAAATAGACTTAACTGATACTTATCATTGTTTTAATTGACAAGATAAAGCCAGAGATAAGTAAAGGATTTAAATCTACTTTGTCCAGTTGGCAAGAAGATCTCTACGAGATAAAAGTGGAGTTTTGCTTTAAATCTAATTGGTGAAAATTGTGGATCACGCCAAGATCAAGAAAGCCAAGAAATGGTGAAATCATGTCTATATAAGAGACAAGATTATTCATTATGAATAAGGGGAGTGACAAGAGAATAGATCCTAAAGAGATTCTGAAGGAGAAGAAAGTCTTCATTCAGACCTGATCAATCAAGTTGAGGAAAGAGCTAAATTTCATGGACACCGATGAATAGTGATACAGTATCATAGAGAAGAACAGTGTGGAGCAAATGTATTGAATTGATAACATTGATCAGAAAGTTAATACACTTACAATAGATCTGAAAATTTGCAATTCAAGTTGTATATGTGAACAAATCAATTTAATGTTTCAGTTTAACCATTGAAGCATCAAGTCTCTTAACCGAGCAGGACTTAAAAGTATTTTGTAATTGAGATACATCCCAAGGAGTATCAAAAAGTTTGATCATACAAAGTAGCGTTGGATATGCCCCATACCTATTGACATGCCAAGTGAGTGTTTGATCAAGGATGGTAGCATTAGATGCCAGATACTAAGTGACAAACTATCTATTTAAATCCTCTAAGAAGGTCACACCTAACAGTGTGTTTGTAATGTTTAATAGGGTTGGCTCTTAACCGAGCTCACTTCAGAAGAGTGAAAATTTGGGGTACCGGTCCCAGTGGTTTTTCCATTAATAGGGTTTCCACATTAAAAATCCATGTGTTAATGTGTCTATGAGTCATTACTTTATTGTTTTGCATTTCACTTAAGTAAATCTGGATTGATCGGTATACACTAGTTATTTACTGTGCTTCGGTAAATAAAAAGACTGCTTATCGATAAACATAAAAAGAAGGTTTTACAAAGCATTTCAACAAGTAGAAATTTGATATAAGTATTACAAGGCATTCATCTTATAGGACTAAAGATTAGTAGAGGTATATAATTGTGGTACTAAGTTTGAAGGGTTGATTTAAGGATTATTTTTTGAGGCCACTGATTCACTCCCCCCCCTCTCAGTTATTACTAACAATTGGTATCAGAGCTTGTGTGCTTAGAAAGGGAGTTTAACATCTCAAGCTAAAGATCACAAGATGAATAGACAAGATGTGCCCAAGTTGAACAAAGACAACTTTGCTTCATGGCAAAGCAGGATAAGAATCCACTTATCAGGTATTGTAAATGATGTTACTCAATACTTAGATACTGAATATGTGTTGCCCACAGGAGCACCCATAGTTGAACAAATGAGAGAGAAGCATGAGCACAACTTCATGATGATAGAGCTAGCTTCCTCACTCTCTGATGCTGAATTTGAAGATGTCAAAGCATGCACAACTACAAAGCAGATGTAGGAAAAATTGAAGCTTGTACATGGTGGTGACAAAAATGTTCTGAGAGCTAAGGCAGAAATCCTTAGATAAAATTTTGATGATCTATGAATGAAAGAAGGTGAAAACATCATACAGTACAACACAAGAATCAAAGAGGTAGTCAATGCAATCCGAGGAGTTGAAGGTGTACTAGATGAAGATACAGTGGTAAGTAAAATTATAGTAACCTTACTGCCTACTTATGTTATTAGAGTATCTGCCATACAAGAAATGAGAGTAGTAGCAAATAGCAATGTTACTCTAGATAGTTTGATTGGAAAACTAATTTCATTTGAGATGAATAACTTTGTTAATAGTGTCTTACCAAACATAGAGTTTGTATTCAAATCTTCTTTGAGAATAATTAAATCATGTCATAAACACACTTTGAGAAAAGATAGTGATACTGAAAGTGAAGAAGAAGATCTTGATGAAATTGAAGCACTTATGGCTAGAAGAATGTAAAGAGGAAAAGGTAAATTACCACTTGTTTGTTTTAATTGTAAAGAAATTGGACACTTTGCTGCAAGATTTCCTAACAGAAGAAAAGATGACAGAAGTAATGATAGGTCATTTGAAAAGAAGTTTGACAGAGGTGATTATAGAAGCAACCGACAATTAGAAATAAGAGATACCCGAGACTATAAAGACAAAGGAAAGAAGGCTAGTTACCTAGCTAAATGCAAAGATGAAGATACTAATACTGAATCTGATGGAGACATCGAGATGGTATTTGTGGCAGTAAAAGATGATTTAGATGATGATGGAGAAAGGTATGTAGAAACTGCACTCATATCTAAAGTTAGTAAAATTGATGTCTAGATCATAGATAGTGGCTGCACTCACCATATGATCGGTGACAAACAAAAGTTTGAAACTTTTGAATACTACAATGGTGGTTCAATAAGAATGGGTAATGACACACCTTGTCCAGTTGAAGGTAAAGGAACTATAATGTTGAATAACCTGATAAAATGTGAAAATGCTTATTGGGTGAAAGGATTGAATTATAATCTAT
>MU223787.1:465376-477642 GCA_018584345.1 Thuja plicata | reverse complement strand
GGTATGGTTACACACCCAATGTAAGTTACTTCAAATTTTTTGGTAGTCAATGTTATATCTTAAAAGATGATAGAAATGGAAAGTTTGACTCCAAAAGTGATGAAGGAATCTTTCTAGGGTATTCCACGAAGAGAAAGTCTTATAAATGTCTCAATAAAGCCTCTAACAAAATTGTTGAAAGTGCAAATGTAAAGATAGATAAATTTGCAGAGAAGAATGAAAAGGAAAGCACAAAAGAACTAAAGGACTACAATAGGTTTGTTTACAATGAAGAACCTAATACTCTACCCGAGCAATAATGTATAGCTCTCGAGCAACAAATTATTGCACCCGAGCATCAAGATGCAAATACTAACAATTAGGAAATTGCTCAAGATGATGTACCAAGCGATGGAGATCAGAATGAAGGACACAATGATGATCAAGATGATAGACAAAGAATTGAACCTTTACTTGCCAGATATGTCAGAAGGAACCATCCACAGAACTAGATCATAGGAGACAAGAAGGCTAGTATGAGAACCATAAGTAAGTCTCTAAACACAAGATGTCTTATTTGTGATTTTGAGCCAAAATCTATCAATGTTGCACTTGATAATGATGAATGAATTAGTGCTATGAATGAGAAAATTGAGGAGATTGAGAAAATAAAGACATGGACACTTGTACTAAGACCAGATGACAAAAATGTAATTGGTACAAAATGGATATTCAGGAATAAACTGAATGAGAATGGAGAAGTCACCAGAAACAAAGCAAGACTAGTATGCAAGGGGTATGCACTAGAAGAAGGAATTGACTATGGAGAGACCTTTGTGTTAGAGTAATTAGTTAGTTTCATTACTCTTTTGTAACTTAAGCTATCTCTTAGGTGCATATAATTAATATTTTATATTAATTATATTGCGCAACCTAGTTTTTCTGTTTAGGGTTTGTTCACCTTTATAGGCTGAACTTTGTAATGTTTCTTTCATAACTTAGTGAACAATATTTTGTCTCCTTTTTTGAGCATCTCTGAGTTCTACCTTTTCAGTCTCGTGCTTCTCCTTTGTAACAGGTCATTTGCATGCAGGTGTATTCAGGTTCTGTGGATTTGCATTTGTCAAATCCTACAGTTTGCACATGTTGCTAGGCTAGAAGGAGTGCGAATATTACTTGCTTATGCTGCATGTAAAGGATTCAAGGTATACCAAATGGATGTCAAGTTTGCATTCCTAAATGGAATACTTGAAGAAGAGGTATACATTGAACAACCAGAAGGGTTTGTTGATCCAGACAAGATGAACATGGTATGTAGACTACACAAAGCCTTGTATGGATTGAAACAAACACCCCGAGCCTGGTATGAAAGACTTCATTCCTATCTCATAAGTATTGGATTTGTAAGGACTAGTGAAAACAATAATCTATATTTGAAGGAAGATATTGATGCTAACATTTTGATTGCTAAGATATTTGTTGATGACATCATATTTGGAGGCAATGATATAGTATGCAAATAATTCGCAAATGAAATGAGCAAAGCGTTTGAGATGTCTATGTTTGGAGAGATCAAGTTATTTCTTGGTCTACAAATCATGCAACAAGATGAAGGTATTTTTATTACACAATCCAAATACATCAAAGAAGTGCTGAAAATATTCAAGATGCAAGATTCCAAACCAGTTGGAACACCAATGGCAACTGGATGTAAGCTGAAAATGGAGGACAAGTCATCAGAGGTAAATTAGACTTTGTACAGATCAATGATTGGTAAACTCATATATGTTGTACATACTAGACCAGATATTGCACATGCAGTAGGAATAGTTGCAAAATTTTCTGCTAATCCCATGGAATCACATATGATTGTTGTGAAAAGAATCCTAAGATATCTGAAGAATACCAAGGAATATGGCTTATGGTATAGAAGAGAAGGCAAATTTGAACTTAAGTTCTTTATCGACGCTGATTGGGTTGGAAATATTGATGACCGAAAGAGCACAATTGGAGGAGCACTCTTTATGGGTGACAAACTTGTCACATGGATCAACAAGAAGCAAGGATGCATCTCTCAATCTATTGTAGAAGCAAAGTATGTTGTTGCTGCTGCAAACTGCTCAAATATTGCATGGATCAAACAATTACTGGAAGGTATGCATATGAAAATACTTTAACCAGTAATTATCTACTGTGACAATACCAGTGCAATAAACATTTCCAAGAATCTAGTCATGCATGCTAAAACAAAGCATATTGCTAGCAAGTATCATTATTTGAGAGAACAAGTTCAACCAAAGGAGGTGATACTTGAGTATGTTCAATCAAAGGAACAATTAGCTGATATCTTCACCAAGTCACTACCCAAGGATGCATTTGAGTACTTGAGAAAGAGACTAGGGGTCAGACCCTTGTCTACTGATCAGTAAAATGACTAGAAGGTTGCATCAGCCTACATATTATCAGAATATCATTCATGTTGATGCAAGCAAAGAAATGAACTTCAAAGATACATCTATGCACAACAAGGTATTTATCTACTCTAAGCACCAGATTTGTTGTATTGCTAATGGATTGGGAAATTCAAGGAGTATATTATGGATAGAAAGGATTGTTTGGCACTATTGTTAAATATTTGTTTGGCATTGTTTTCAAAGGGAGAGATTATATCCATTATCACACAAGGAGAGATTATACAAGGAGAGATTATATCAGGGAGAGATTATATACATCACATTATCCAAAGGGAGAGATGTAACCAGAAAGGGAGAGTGCATATAAAGGAAGAGAATTGCTGACAAGAGACATCAAAAGAAAAGAGAACAGTGAAAGGGAGAGAGTTTGACATAGGAAAATAATACATCACATTAGAGGAAGAAAGATTCTACATCTATCCAGAAAAGGGATTGAAGACAGAGAGAAAGCTGCAAGAATCAAACCTAAGCTATATAAGCTTACCGAGGACCAGATATTTGTATCAGTTATAGTACATAAGATTGGTAGTTTGATGGAATTCAAATGTTATATTCCCTATTATATTATCAGTAATATAGTGTGATAATGTAGTGTGTTGCCATCAATGCCAAAGGGAGAGATTGATGAACTATAACTGATTGAATGTTTGAAGATGTTAAGTTGATGATCACCAAGTCATAGAAAGTTTATGCAAGACATTAAATCAATTAGTATATTGTATTTTCATTGATGTCAACTTGATACAATCTATATGGTCATGGAAATATTGCTAAAGACTTCAAAGAACTGATAAATCAAAGGCTATGATATCAGTAATGCATATAAGTCAAGTATTCACAAAGTGACTGTATACACCAACGGAGTGCACACTGATGGTAAGATTAAATCAACAAGAGCAAAGTCATAGTGTTACCCAATGAGAAAATGCACAACATTACCAACGAGAAAAGTCATAGTGTTGCCCGATGAGCAAAGCATAGTGTAACCCGACATACATAATTACAATGTTGCCAGACAGATGGAGATCCCGAAGACAACTGAAGTCACATCGATGGAATAGTCAGTTATCACCGATGACTAACTGAAGTATTGATCGACATAATAGAGAGTTCAGAAATGACAAAATGCTTAGCT
Source organism: Thuja plicata (assembly GCA_018584345.1). Classification (NCBI taxonomy): domain Eukaryota; kingdom Viridiplantae; phylum Streptophyta; class Pinopsida; order Cupressales; family Cupressaceae; genus Thuja; species Thuja plicata. The sequence continues at coordinate 474,054 of MU223787.1, read as the reverse complement.
GTCAAGAGCTAAAAATAGACTTAACTGATACTTATCATTGTTTTAATCGACAAGATAAATTCGAAGATAAGTAAAGGATTTAAAGTTGCTTTGTCTAGTTGGTAAGAAGATCTCTACAAGATAAAATTGGAGTTTTTATTTAAATCTAATTGGAAAAAATTATGGATCATGCCAAGATTAAGAAAGCCAAGAAATGGTGAAATCATGTCTATATAAGAGACAAGCTTATTCATTATGAATAAGGGGAGTGACAAGAGAATAGATGCTGAAGAGATTTTGAAGGAGAAGAAAGTCTTCATTCAAACCTGATCAATCAAGCTGAGGAAAGAGCTAAATTCTGCGGACACCGATGAATAGTGGTACAACATCACAAAGCAGAACAGTGTGGAGCAAAGATATTGAATTGATAACATTGATCAGAAAGGTAATGCACTTACAATAGATCTGAAAATATGAAATTCAAGTTGTATATGTGAACATATCAATTTACTGTTTCAATTTAACCATTGAAGCATCAAGTCTCTTAACTCAGTAGGACTTAAAAGTCTTTTGTAATTGAGATACATCCCAAGGAGTATCGAAAAGTTTGATCATACAAAGTAGCATTGGATATGCCCGATACCTATTGACAAGCCAAGTGAGTGTTTGATCAAGGATGGTAGCATTAGATGCCATATACTAAGTGACAAACTATCTATTTAAATCCTCTAAAAAGGTCACACCTAACAGTGTGTTTGTAACCTTTAACAGGGTTGGCTCTTAACTGAGCTCACTTCAGAAGAGTGAAAATTTGGGGTACTGGTCCCAGTGGTTTTTCCCTTAACAGGGTTTCCACATTAAAAATCCATGTGTTAATGTGTCTTTGAGTCATTACTTTATTGTTTTGTATTTCACTTAAGTAAATTTGGATTGATCGGTATACACTAGTTATTTACTGTGTTTCAGTAAATAAGAAGACTACTTATCGATAAACATACAGAAGAAGGTTTTACAAAGCATTTTGACAAGTAGAAATTTGATATAAGCATTAAAAGGCATTCATCTTATAGGACTAAAGATAACTAGAGGTATATAATTGTGGTACTAAGTTTGAAGGGTTGATTTAAGGATTAATTTTTGAGGCCACTGATTCACCCCCCCTCTTAGTTATTACTAACAATTTCATTTACAATATTGTTGCATTGTGTATTTTAAATGACATGATTCATATGCATTACTTATGCTTATTTTGATTTTTTATGAAATGAGAAAGCGAATGAACCTAATAAGTTTTTTTTATTAAAAGGTAAAATAGGTTTTTATGGGACCCTAAAACCATTTACAAAATGTTTCCAATAAGATAAAATTGAGAAGCGATATCAAGAACCCTTTACTCAAAATTGTCTAGAAAGATAAACATGAGAATTCATAGTAGGCCACAAGCCCACGAAGGGTAAAAAATAAAGAAGTTTCAAAGGGAGTCTAAAACCCTTTAAAAAATATTGTAACACATTAGACAATTCTAAACAACAAAAATATGAAAGAAAATAATGATCCACCAAAGAGGCTACACCACCCATGAACAAAATTAAAAGGAACCAAAGCATAATTGAATTTATTCTAAAGGGTAAGACCAAATGGAGCTTCCAAAATTAATTTATTATTTTCAATATTCCAAGTTTCATATGACCAAAGACAAATAAGTATAATCATGAGATGGGATCCAAAGAATCTTCCATAAATGGCTAGCTTTAACCCATACTAAAGAATAGACTAACAAAGCATCATATAACCTAAAATAGGCATAATATGAATACAACTCAATAGAGGAGGGGAGGAAACCCCACAACCACCCAACATACCAAGGAGAGAATGACCTATATAGCCCCCAACAAAGAAACAAATATGTTGAATATAGTGTTTTCATTGATGTCAAGGGTATTTATAGTGTTGGCATTGATTTCTAGGAATATATCTGACAATAAGAAATGTCAAGGAAACTTGAGGAAGAAGAAAAATAGATTATATTAGATGGATACACTCATTGAATTCATGTAAATATATCTTGTATAATGTTAATATTTGTTACAAATAATAGTTGTTGTTGCACCAAAAGATCGACCTATTAATGCCTGATACAACCACTAGACATATAGAAGACACAGGAGGCGGTTAAGCCATGTCATGAACCACCATTGCGCTAAACAACCAAGGAGACCAAGGGTACAATCAATCTTTCTAACCATTGTAACAACCCCCCTAGTGCAAGCGCAGGGTTTGAACCTATGACCAAGCTCTGATACCACTTGTTACAACTAGCAGTTATCATTGCACCAAAAGATCGACATGTTAATGCCTGATACAACCACTAGACGTATAGAGGACACATGAAGTGGTCAATCCATGTCACAAACCACCGCCACACTGAAAAACCAAGGAGACCAAGGGCAAAATCAGTCTTGCTCATCATTGTAACAAATATTATTATTACATACCAATATATTTCATTCCTAAAATTCTAGTGCATTTGCATAAGTCTGGAAGTGTCTACATTGAGTTACTAAGGTTTGTTATTTAAAAATTGTATGTGTATTAAGATGCATTGTAATAATTCTTGATACCACATTCCATCATAGTTTATTATTTTAGTCTATTGTTTGGATACTAAGTAATGTAACACATGAATATAAATCTATTTGAGTTTGAAAGGTTGTTTTGCACAAGAAAAAATGTTAGAAGTAAAAGAATGCACATTGTACTAGGTCATTGTTGATTATACATAAGTTTATGTTGGAAGTGCTAGGGGATAGAACCCTACTCCAGTTGGAGGGAACATATGAATATAAATTGGGACCAATTAAGTTCATGGTGGAAAACACATAGTGTATTCTTACCCATGGTGTAATAAATTTATATTAGGATTACACGGACTACACATTAGGATTATGGAAGTAATATTTTTCTAAATTACAAACATTGTAAATGCGTTCTAGGCTAATACGAAGATGTAATTATAAAATTATAATGTACATATATCGTCAATTTATTTCATTCCAATGTAGTGTATGAGTGTGGATGTATGGATGTCAAATTCTATGCAATGATGTGTTTAAAAGGTGGTGAACATAAATTATAATGTCATTTACATACTATGAGAGTGTTGTGAAGTGGAACAAATCAATTAGATGATGCAATTTGAGTTTGGAAGTTTTGTATGACATTTTTGTATATGAGGTTGGAGCCTCATAATATGAGTTGGTACTCAATTATTTGTTAGGATATTGGTGTCTCCTATTGTAATCACATAAAATTGGTCTACTAAACCTATAGCCCCTAATTTAATTAATTGGTCATAAAAATCCTAAAATCTAAAGGCCTTCACTACTAGACCTTTGATGAACTATAACTGATTAAATGTTTGATGATGTTAAGTTGATGATCACCAAGCTGTAGAAAGTTAATGCAAGACATTAAATCAGTTATTGTATTGTATTATCATTGATGTCAACTTGATATAATCTGATTGGTTATATACATAGTGTCAAATACTTCAAAGAACTAGAGAGATAAAGATTATGCTTTCAGTAATGCATAAAATTTTCGTATGCACTAAGTGACAACAAACACTGACAGACAATGCACCCTGACGGATAGAGAACCCCAAGAGGAAAGTCACAGTGATAGCCAATCAAGAAACCCGATCAAGCATTACCAACAAGTAGAATCATAGTGTTACCCGATGGACAGACAACCTTGAGGGAGATGCCCGACGAGAACTGAAGTGTTGAACGAGATAACAAGGAGTTAAACACCGAAAAGAACTGAAGTTCAGAAATGAAAAAAGACTTAGCTGACAAGAGATAAAGAAGGAGTTAACTATTTGTTAATATTGTTTTCATCAACAAGTTAAAAGCCAGAGATAAGCAAGAGTTTCAAAGCTATTTTATTCCAGTTGTCAAAGAGAAATCTGCGAGATAAAACTGAAGTAAATCTTTAAAGCAAGAAAGGTGAAAATTGCGGATCATGCCAAGAACAAGAAAGTCAAGGACTTAGAAATGGTGAAATCATGTCTATAAAGATATAAGATAATTCATTGTGAATTAGGGGTGAATAGAGAAGGGGATGCTGAAGACAAATTGGTGAAAGACTTCACACATTCCTGATCAATCAAAATGAAGAACAAAGATAATATTTCTACGGACACCGAGAAACAGAGAAGCACAACATCAGTGAGAAGAAAGAAGTGGAGCAAAGGTATTGAATAGAGACATTGATCAGAAAGGTATTATGGACTTACAATAGATTTGAACGTCTGCAAAGTATAGTTATTTATATGAACAGATCATATACTATTTTAGCTTAACCATTGATTCAGAAAGTCTCTTAACCGAGCAGGATCTAAACAAATCCTTTCTATATTGAGATACATCCCAAGGAGTATCAAAAGGTTAATTCATGGAGATAGCATAGTGAAATGCTAGATATCAAGTGATTAACTATTAGTCCTCTAACAAGGTCGCACTTAACGGTGTGTTTTTAACCTTTAACAGGGTTGGCTCTTCACCAAGCTCAGTTCAGAAGAGTGAAAATTTTGGGTTATCGGTCCCAAGTGGTTTTTCCCTTAACAAGATTTCCGCGTTAAAAATCAATGTGCCAAATGTGTTTATGAGTCATTTATTTCATGTTTTTCTTTACACATTACTAAGATAGGATTGATCGATATACACTAAGTTGTTTACTGTATTTCGGTAAATGATAGACTGTTAATCGGTAAAGATTAAGAATAAGGTTTAACAGTGAACTCCGAGCAGTAGTTATTGGATAAGATTATTTTAGGGCATTCATCTTGTAGGACTGGAGATAACTAGAGGCTTATAATTATGGTAATAAGTTTTTGGGTTAATTTATTGGAATATTTTTGAGGGCAATGATTCACCCCCCCTTAGTTATTCTAACAATTGGTATCAGATCTTGTGTGCTTAGAAGGAAGGTTTCAAGACCTAAGAAAAAGATCACAAGATGAGCAAACAAGATGTGCCCAAGTTGAACAAGGACAACTTTTCATTATGGCAAAGCAGGATAAGACTCCACCTATCAGGTATTGGAAATGATGTTACTCAATACTTGGGTACTAAATATGTGTTGCCTACAGGACCTCACACACTTGAGCAATTAAGAGAAAAACATGAGAATAATTATATGATGATAGAACTTGCTTCCTCACTCGCTGATGCTGAATTTGAAGATGTCAAAACCTGCACCTCTGCAAAGCAAATGTGGGATAAATTGAAGCTAGTACATGGAGGAGATGCTAATGTACTAAGAGCTAAGTCAAAAAGCCTAAGAGGTAAATTTGATGACCTAAGAATGAAAGAAGGAGAAAATATCACTCGATACAGATGCAAAATAAAAGAGGTAGTCAATGCTATCCGAGGAGTTGGAGGTGTACTTGAAGAAGAAACAATGGTAAGTAAAATCCTAAGAACCTTATTGCCTGTATATGCTATTAGAGTATCTTCTATACAAGAAATAAGAGTAGTAGCAAACAATAATGTCACTCTAGATAGTTTGGTTGGTAGACTAATTTCATTTGAGATGAATAACTTTGATAATAGTGTCTTACCATCTATTGAGTCAGCATTCAAATCTTCTTTGAAAATAAGTAAGTCAAGTCATAAACACACTATGAGAAACGATATTGAAAGTGATAGTGATGACCAAGATCTTGATGAGATTGAAGCACTAATGGCTAGAAGATTACAGAGAGGCAAAGGTAGATACAAAGGTAAATTACCACTTGCATGTTTTAATTGTAAAGAGATTGGACACTTTGCTGCTAGATGTCCTAACAAAAGAAAAGATGATAGAAGTAATGACTGATCATATGAAAAGAAGTTTGATAGAAGTGACAATAGAGATTAGCGAAGAAACTAAAAATCTGACAAAAGAGATACCTAAGACTACATGGATAAAGGGAAGAAAGCTTGTTACTTGGCTGAGAACAAAGCTGGAGATACTGACACCGAATCTGATGAAGACATTGAGATGGTATTTGTAGCCATGAAGGATGATTCAGACGAAGTAGAAAGGTATGTAGAGACTGCAGTCATATCTAAGGTTAGTAAGAATGATTTCTAGATTATAGATAGTGGCTGCACTCACCACATGACCGGTGATAAACAAAAGTTTGAAACTTTTAAGTTTTATAATGGTGGATCAGTAAGAACGGGTAATGACTCACCTTGTCCAGTTGAAGGTAAAGGAACCATAATGTTGAATAACCTGATCAAATGTGAAAATGCATAGTGGGTAAAAGGACTTAACTATAATCTATTGAGTGTTTCACAGATGAATAACATAGGTCACCGAGTTGCATTTAAGAATAAAAAGGCAAAGATCTTTAATGAATCAGGAAGGTTGATCGGAAGTGGTGAACAAATAAAAGGTAACCTATTCTATCTTGATGATATAAACACTGCTTATTTAATGGCTAGAAATGAATACATATGGTTGTGGCATACAAGATTATGTCATGTGAATTTTGACAACATGATTAAGATAAGCAATAAAAGGAAAGTAAGAGGTTTACTGAGCATGTCAAAGCCCGAGCATATCATGTGTAAGAATTGTCAAAAATGTAAAATGACAAAGTATAGTTTCAAGAGAGAAACCCATACATCTAATGCTATTCTAGAATTAGTCCATACTAATCTATATGGACCCATGAGAAGAAAGAGTTACTATGGTGATAGATATTTCATTCTCTTTGTTGATGATTATTCTAGAATGATGACAGTTATGTTCTTGAAGGAAAAATTAGAAGAATTCAAGATGTTTAAATGGTATAAAGCTATGGTTGAAAAACAAAGTGGTAAGGAACTAAAATGATTAAGATCAGATAGAGGAGGATAATTTATTTATGATGAATTCACTAACTTTTGCAATGAGCATGGAATTAAAGGACAAGTTTCTACACCAAGAACACCACAACAAAATGGGATTGCTAAAAGGAGAAATAGATCCATTGTTGATTGTGCAAGAACACTGATGATAGAGAAAAGAATCACTCAAACATTCTAGAGGGAAGCTGTTAGTACTTCTATCTACACATTGAAGAAAGTACAATTGAAGAAAGACACCAAAAAGACACCTTATGAGCTATGGTATGGTTACACACCCAACGTAAGTTACTTCAGAATATTTGGAAGTCAATGTTATATTTTAAAAGATGATAGAAATGGAAATCTTGACTCCAAAAGGGAAGAAGGTATCTTTCTAGGGTATTCCACCTACAGAAAGGCTTATAAATGTCTTAACAAGTCCTCTAACAAAATCATTAAAAGTGCAAATGTCAGAATAGATGAATATGCAGAGAAAAATGATGAGGATTAAAGTAGAAAATAACTAGAAGACTACAATAGGTTTGTTTACACTAAAGAACCTGACACTCTTCCCGAGCAATAATGTATTGCTCCTGATCAATAGAACATTACACCGAGCATCAAGCTGCAAATACCAAAAATTAGGAAATTTCTCTAAATGTTGTTCCGAGCGATGGAGATCAAAATGGAGCTCAAGATGATGATCACAATGATGAACAAAGAGCTGAACCAATAATTGCCAAGTATGTCAGAAGACATCATCCACAAAATTAGATCATAGGAGATAAGAAGGCTGGAATGAGAACAAGAAGTAAGTCACTAAACACTAGATGTTTAATTTGTGATTTTGAGCCTAAATCTATTAATATTGCACTTGAAAATGAAGAATGGGTCAGTGCTTTGAATGAGAAAATAGAACAAATTGAGAAGAAAAAAAAACATGGACATTAGTACCTAGACCAGATGACAAGAATGTCATTGGTACCAAATGGATATTTAGAAACAAGCTGAATGAGAATGGAGAAGTCACAAGAAACAAAGAAAGATTAGTACGCAAGGGGTATGAAAAAGAAGAATGTATTGACTATGGAGAAAACTTTGCACACGTTGCTATACTAGGAGTCAAAATTCTACTTGCTTATGTTTCCTTTAAAGGATTCAAGGTATACCAAATGGATGTCAAATCTGCATTCCTAAATGGAATACTAGAAGAAGAGGTATACATTGAACAACCAGAAGGGTTTGTTGATCCTAACAAGAGAAACATGGTTTGTAGACTACACAAAGCCTTGTATGGATTGAAACAAGCACCTAGAGCCTAGTATGAAAGACTTCACTCCTATCTCGTAAGTATTGGATTTGTAAGAACAAGTGAAAATAGAAATATGTATTTAAATGAAGATACTGATGATAATATTCTAATTGCTGAAATATTTGTTGATGATATCATATTTGGGGGTAATGATATGTTATGTAAATATTTTGCTAATAAAATGAGCAAAGAGTTTGAGATGTCAATGTTTGGGGAGATCAAATTCTTTCTTGCTCTACAGATTCTTCAACAGGATGCAGGCATATATATCACACAATCCAAATACATCAAGGAAGTGCTGAAGATATTCAAGATGGAAGATTCCAAGCCAGTTGGAACACCTATGACAACTGGATGTAAGATGACAAAAGAAGATAAGTCAAATGAGGTAAATTAGACCTTGTATAGATCAATGATTGGCAAACTAATGTATGTTGTTCATACTAGACCAGATATAGCACATGCAGTTGGAATAGTTGCAAGATTCTCTGCTAATCCCAAAGAAT
>MU223787.1:452074-465326 GCA_018584345.1 Thuja plicata | reverse complement strand
AACTAATGTATGTTGTTCATACTAGACCAGATATAGCACATGCAGTTGGAATAGTTGCAAGATTCTCTGCTAATCCCAAAGAATCACACATGACTGTTGTCAAGAGAATTCTAAGATATCTAAAGAATACCAAGGACTATGTCTTATGGTATAAAAGAGAATGCAAATTTGAGCTTCAAGTCTATACAGATGTTGATTGGGCTGGAAACTTAGATGACAAAAAGAGCACAACTAGAGGAGCATTCTTCATGGGTAAAAGACTTGTCACATGGATTAGTAAGAAGCAAGGATGCATCTCACAATCTACTGCAGAAGTAGAATATGTGGTTGCTGCTGCAAGCTTCTCCAACATTGCATGGATCAAACAATTATTGGAAGGTATGAATATGAAATTAATGAACCAATGATTATCTATTGTGATAATACCAGTGTAATAAACATTTCTAAGAATCTGATCATGCATGCTAAGACAAAGCATATTGCAATCAAGTATCATTACTTAAGAGAACAAGTACAAGATAAAGAGGTGATACTAGAATATGTTCAATCAAAGGAATAATTAGTTGACATATTCACAAATTCATTGCCTAAAGATACATTTGAGTACCTGAGAAAGAGACTAGGGGTCCAACCCTTGTCTATTGGTCAGTAAGCTGACTAGGAGACTGCATCAACCTACACAAAATTAGAAGATCATTCATGTTGATGCAAGAAAAGAGATGGACTTCAAAGATACATCAATACACAAAAAGGTACATATCTGCACGGAAGAATAGAGTCATTGTATTGTTGATGGATAGGGAAATTCAAGGAGTATATTATAAAAACGAGAAAGGAAATACTTTGGCATTGTTGTCAAAGGGAGAGCATATCAAGATGGGAGAGATGACTTGAGAGAAATGTAACCTGTAAGGGAGAGAATATCCAAAGGGAGATATTACATATGAAATATCCAGCATGATTATCCTAAAGGAGAAATGACTTAAGGGAGAGAGTACTCTATATTATTGTCAAAGGAAAAAGAGATAATCAAGGTGAGGAACAATCAAATGGAGAGACAAAATCAAAGACATAATCAAAATTTGCTACATCTATCCTGTAAAGGGAATGAATATTGAAGAAAGTACTCTATAAGAAACAAATCTAAGCTATATGAGCTTACCAAGAGACAAACATTTGTATTGGTTATAGTACAATAAAATTGGTAGATTGATGAACTACAACTTATATATTTCATATTGTATTAGTATTAATGTAGTGTGTTTCCATCAATGCCAAAGGGAGAGAATGATGAACTATAACTAATTAAATGTTTGAAGATGTTAAGTTGATGATCACCAAGCTACAAAAATTTAATGCAAGACATTAAATCAGTTAATGTATTATATTGTCATTGATGTCAACTTGATATAATCTGATTGGTTATATACATAGTGTCAAAGACTTCAAAGAACCAGAGAGATAAAGTTTATGCTTTCAGTAATGCATAAAAGTTTAGTATGCACTAAGTGACAACAAACACCAACGGGCAGTGCACCCCGACAGATAAAGAACCCCGAGAGGAAAGTCACAGTGATACTCGAGCAAGAAACCTAAGTAAGCATTACTGGCGAGCAGAATCAGAATGTTACCCGACGGATAGACAACCCTGATGGAGATGCCCGAGGAGAACTGAAGTGTTGACTGAGCTAACAAGGAGTTAAAAACCAAAAATAACTAAAGTTCAGAAATGACAAAAGACTTAACTGGCAAGAGCTAAAGGAGTTAACTGGTTGTTAATATTGTTTTCATTGACAAGTGAAAAGCTAGAGATAAGAAAGAGTTTTAAAGCTATTTTATTCCAGTGGTCAAAGAGAATTTTGTGGGATAAAACTAAAGTAAAGCTTAAAAGCAAGAAAGGCAAAAATTGCGGATCACGCCAAGAACAAGAAAGTCAAGGACTTAGAAATGGTGAAAGCATGTCTATAAAGAGACAAAATAATTCATTGTGAATTAGGGGTGAATAGAGAAGAGGATGGTGAAGAGAAATTGGTGAAAGAATTCACAGAGTCCCAATCAATCAAGCTAAAGAATAGAGCTAATATTTATGCGGACACCGAGCAATAGAGAAGCACAGTATCACCAAGCAGAAAGAAGTGGAGCAAAGGTATTGAATAGAGACATTGATCAGAAAGGTATTACGAGCTTACAATAAATCTAAACATTTGCAAAGCGTAGTTGTTTATATGAACAGATCATATGCTATTTCAGTTTAACCATTGATTCAGAAAGTCTCTTAACCGAGCAGGATCTAAAATAATCCTTTATATATTGAGATACATCCCAAGGAGTATCGAAAGGTTAATTCATGAATATATCATAGTGAAATGCCAGATCTCAAGTGATTAACTGTTAGTGATAAATCCTCTAACAAGGTCCCACTTAACAATGTGTTTGTAACCTTTAACATGGTTGGCTCTTCATCGAGCTCACTTCAAAAGAGTGAAATTTTTGGGTTACCGGTCCCAAGTGGTTTTTCCCTTAACATGATTTCCACGTTAAAAATCCATGTGTCAAATGTGTTTATGAGTCATTGCTTTCATGTTTTTCTTTACACATTACTAAAACAGGATTAATTGGTATACACTAAGTTATTTACTGTATTTCGGTAAATGATAGACTGCTAATCGGTAAAGATTAAGAATAAGGTTTAACAGTGAACTCTGAGTAGTAGTTATTGGATACGATTATTTTAGGGCATTCATCTTGTAGGACTAGATATAACTAGAGGCTTATAATTGTGGTAATAAGTTTTTGGGTTAATTTATTGGAATATTTTTTAGGCCACTGATTCACCCCCCCTCTTAGTTATTCTAACATACCTTAATTTTGCAAGAAAACCCTAGAAATCCCCCTTGCATAATTAAACCAAGGTCTTGAATCAAATCATCAAAATTAATCCTAATTCAATCTTGAAAAATCATTTAATCACTATACATTGCACACTTAAAAGTTAGTGCACTTTTATTAGATGAACCCATTCACACATGGGTGTGCACACTTAATCTTTGATTAAAAGATGATTTACCAAATTTTTCCTCATTGTCCCTAAACAAACAAAAATTTGACCAATCAATAAAATCTCACATGGATAGAGGTCACATGGATTGAAGGGGAGTGCATCTCAACCGCCCTTCATGTTCAAATCTCAACTGTCCATTTTGAGGAAGTTTCTATAAAAGGGAGGTCTCTCCTTGTTGAAGGAGGATGAATTATTGAAGTAACATTATAATGTTATTTTGATTCTAGGTTATACCTATTTGTAGAAGATAATATCCATCCTAGCATAGTATTTTCATTTTTTCTTAGATAGTTTAATCTTAGTATTTGTTGCATCTTGTTAGATTAATCTCATGCTAGTTCATGCATAATTTTAGTTGCATTTTGCATATCATTTCTATGCCTTGAAGAGAAAATTATGCAAGTTCATGCATCATGCTCACCTTTTGAATCTTCCATTTTGGAGTATTCTAGTCACTGATTCTTGTGCCAATCCAATGAGCTTCTATTAAGAATCCAACTCACTTCATTTAGGGAGCAATAAATTGATTTTGGAGTTTTTGCACAACATTGGAGTTAAATTTGATGATTATTAACCCTTAAGCTAATGGTTTATTGAGTGTAGGTTTATTTTTAGGTTGACACCACATTTACACCACACCTTTATGGCACCCACCATGGAGCATGAATTATTTTTGGCCCCAAGTTCATAATATTTTTGATATTTTTCTAAAACTGCACTTATTGGCGTATGGTTTGTCTGATATACTCGTATGACAAAACAACTATTAGAGCTTTTTTGTTTCATGATATTTAAATTTTTGTACGAGTCTACAATCTAGTGGTTTTATTGTTTGGTTCTACATGAATAGTCGTACGAGGCATCATCTTTCCTTAAATTGTCATATGGTTTCTATTATATTGTCATATGAGTATTGATGCCAGATAATTCTTTTTACTTTATCATTTAAAAAACAAATAGAATTTTTGTAGGTTCATTTGAATTGATCTTTGGTTTCTCACCCCTGATTTGGTTTTGTTGGTCTTCTGGTTTCTTGGTTTTGCAGCCTAACACATCTTTACAGAACATTTGGAAGAAGATTCGCTTGCCTAAGAGACACCACTTGAAAACACTATTTCTTGAAAACTACTAACTTCTTTGTGCTTGAAGTATGTTTTGAAGAATAAAATTGGCTAATACTACTAAGCTTGTGATGTTTTTAGGTTGCCTAAGTTTACATCAATCAAACGATCGTGCTTCTTAATGTTATTTAGGCACATAGTCTAATTAGGGGGTTTCTTGTGTGAGTCAAGTTAAGCGTTAGGGGATTATGCTCTCTTTCCTTTTGGGAAAGATCATAAACCTAGACATGTTTGACTTGTCTTAGGCAAGCAATCTTTTGGAATAATTTTGCAATGTTTGGAAAAAACAAAGGGAAATAGGAGATTATTCTCTTCTCCTCTTTGAGGGAGAATAAAATATCCAAACCTTCTCTTTGCTATCCAATTTATTTTAAGCATTATCTTTAGAGGGTCTTTTGGTTGAGGTAAAAAACTCTCGGGAATGACCCAAGTGAGGACAAGGTAGAAGCCAACCCTTCCACCTCACTATAATAAAGACACTTCCTTGAGATTAAAGTCTCAAGAGACTTAATCATTTGTGTCTTTTGATCACCTCATTGATCCTTAGACATGCTTGGATGTTTGTAGAGCCGAGAGGCTTCAATATTTCTTACGAGACTTTACTCATTTTGATTACTCATAGGGCTATAGGTCTCAATCCTTCTTTGCAAGACTATGGGAGATGGTTTTGAATAAATACCCTTACTAGAACCTTTATGTTAAAATCTACCTGGTTCTCCTCCGAAAGTGGGATAATCCAAGTGCAAGGGAGATAGTAACTCCCCCAAGACACTCATCGTATCATTCCCCCATTAGTGTTTGGATTTATTTAATACGACATCACTAGACCCATTGCGTGGATGGTGGTGGTTGTATTCTGATTAGCTATTGGGTGTGTACCTAAGTCAGTGAGCAAGGGTTTTCTCACTAAGCCAATTGACTATAGGGATAGAAATCATGTTTGATTTTCCCTCCTTCATGTTTAGTGTTCTTGAATCATATCAAATTGACACCAAAAAAATGGCATAAGACACTATCACATCATAATCAAACAAATTATCCAAATTTTTGACACAAATCAAGTGGCAAACTATCCCTGTCATGTCCTGTCATTCTGTCTAGTGAGAATTGTTGTACACCAAAAATCCCTCAAAGCATCAAGTTGTATGGTCCTGTGGGAATTGTCATCTGACACAATGGGAATTTTCGTATGAGTCTTCATAAAAACCCAGTATCTACCTTTGATCTTTGACACCCTTACATCTTGAATTTAATCTGTGTGGCTTGAATTAGTTATCATACCAATCACATGTCCTTGACATAGTGACTGGACCCATTTTCATCTCTCATCCTAGATTATGGAATTATCTTACTTTTCATGATCTATCTCACCCAAAATCAATCTCAATTAGCTCGATCACAAGTGTCACCTAGTAGGCATTCAAGTCTCAATCTTGATACCTTGTACCTGGCTAAGTTGTCTTTCATCAACACATCTCTCAAAAATCTCTCAAACAAGTGATCATTTGGTGATCTTTGACATTGACCCATCAATCTAGTCATTTCAAATTCTTGATTGCATTTATCTTTCATGCCAGTACAGACTAGAAGCCAACAACATAAGGTTGATATTGATTCAAAAGGTAAGGCTATCAATGATCCTACCCTTGGACCCTCTTCTTGTCAAAAAAACAATCTACTCAAAGGAATCCAAATTGAGGTATTTTATCCATATATCAATCAATACCCATGTTTCAAACTTCAAGTCCTCAACACCAATCATTTCATACTGATCATCAAAATGAACCAAACATGTCGAGGTTTGATTGGAGGTCTAGTCAGGGAAAACAAGACAAACATTTCCAAAATATAATGTAAGTGCTCATGCAACTAGACAAAGATGAGTACTTCATACATCTAGCATCCATAGGGGTCAAACTTCCTCCATTTTTTGACATTGAGGGAGTAATACAACATGAGGAAGAATCTCCTATCGCTATTCTCAACCAAAAATTGCAAGACATGAGATGTGAACTCAGAGAGATGAAGAAAGAAAAGGAACGATCCTCCAACAAGTATTCATTGGAATTGATATGTCCCATCCCATTTGACAAAAATCTATCCATGACACCTTTTCATCCAAAATTTGAAATCCCAAAGTATGACAAGTACAATGGAGATGGTGACCCTCAAGATCACGTGAGATAATTTTGTGCTCGTAGAATGGAATTTGCATGAAAAGATATACCTAATGAGACTCTTCCCTTAGATCCTCAATGGTCAATATTTGGAATGGTTTACTAAACTCTCACCAGACATTCAAACATTTGATGAACTCATGGAAAAATTCATCCAGTAGTATTCCTACAACATATTTCACACAATCACCATGTTGAATTTGTGTAACACCAAACAACACATCGGTGAAACTTTTGTCAAATTCCTCCAAAGGTGGAGAAAAATATTTGCAAGGTATCCTAGACAAATTTCAGAAATAGAGAAGATAGATATCTTCATCAATAACTTGGTACCCAAAATGAACTACGCACCCCAAATGCAAACTTACATTGCCTTTAATGAATTGGTAGAGAGTGTTATCTAAATTGAAGAGGTTCTTGTGAAGAAAGGTGAGCTCACCTTGTACAAAGAAACTAAACACTCAAGTAGTCCCAATAACAACAATGATAAAGACAAGAACAACATTAGAACAAGAATAAAAATGTGGTCAATGATGGAGTGGTTGATTCATCTAATTTCAAGCCCAAAGATGTGATATTCAATCTATCAAGTAGCATTGAGGCTGTTAAGAACAACTCAAATGTTTCATCAACACCAAAGGATAACCAAGACATGCATAAAAACAAATCCCCATGGATACTCAAGCCCAAGTGAAACTTTACTCCTCTAGGAGAGCCACTCAAAGCGACACTAAAGACTTTATTGGCCAACAAGATCATCATGTTACCCAACTCAAAGCCTTGGGAACCAATAATCAAACCTTAGTGGTGGAATGATAAGCATAGAGTCAAACACATCTTGATAGATGGAGGCAGTGGTTTGAATATTTGTACTCTCAAACTTGTAACAACATTAGGTTTCTCAAAGTATGCTATAGACCCTAGGAGGAAAATAATCATAAAGGCATATGATGAAGAAGAAAGGTCATCAAAAGGATTAGTTGTGTTACCCATTAGGGTAGGACCAATTGAGAGAGATGTAATCTCCCAAGTGTTAGATTTTCCTTTGGCCTACAACATCTTATTGGGGAGACCTTGGATCCATGATATGTAGGATGTTCCCTCAACATACCATCAGTATGTAAATTTCCCACATAATAGAGTGGAGGTTTCTATCTTAACTGATAATACCTACTCTTGCAACAATTTGAAATAAGCTGACAACATGGTCCCACATAATAAAGAAGCATTCAATGTTCAAGAGGCTGGGAGTTCTAAATAAGCCCTCATGAGGAATTTTGAAGAGAAATGAAAAATCAAAGACATGGGAATGGGAGAGTATCAACTACCTTTGTTTCCATCTATGGCTAATCTTACCACATCCCCCAAGTTGTATGAGAATCCCTCATCATTATTCAAGCCTTCTGGTACCAAGACATCAACAATACATGAAGAAATGAGTATGGTAAAAGTTAGTGTTTCTCTTTGAGAGGAAAATGAAGAATTTTTTTTCTTTGTGGCTTTACAAAGAAGAAGAGGATGACCAAGAAGTCAAACATGTTGAGATCTCTCCGTAGAAGTACAAAAAAGGATACCAAATTATGAAACAAATGGGGTATAAGGGAAAAGGACCCCTAGGAAAGAATAAAGGATTTCTAGAGACCATACACACCAAGTTCTAGAGTCCAACATACAAAACAAGGCTAGGATACCATGAGAAAAAATCCAATCCTTCCTCCAGAATCGATCCTATATTTGATCAAGCACAAGACTCCGATGATGAATCTAGAGAAGAAGCAAAGATTACATAGCTATCTTTGAGAGATTATTGCATATAAAAATAGAGAATCCTGACTACCAAGGGGAACTCTACATTTTACATCAGATTATAGGTCCCTTTGAACCAAATCCCCAAGACCACAAAGAAAATCAACTAGCTAAAGAAGAAGAGATGAGCCAACAACAATAGAGTGATTCACCTAAAGATGAGCTAGGCCTAGAACAAGAAAATGAGTTAGAGGAAAGACACCCTAACTGGGGGAAACTAGTCACTGTTACTCACATACTTGATCTACCTCAATTGATGGATACAAGAGTATAAGAAATCGAGGTATCTTCACCTCACCCAACATCAACCCAAGAAGTCAAAATACAAATAGAAATACAAGAAGGTGAAAATAAAAAAGAAGAGAAGGTTAGATCAAGTGAAAAAGAATGTGTTTTTATGACCATATCACAATACCTGGGTAGATCTGATGACATCCAAACTGATTCTCATGAATACGAATTCAGTCAAGGTATGGAAAATGACCTAGAAGGACGAAATCCTCACTGGGGGCAACCAGTTGCCACTACTTATATACTAGATATACCTCATTCTATGGAAACAAGTTCTAATGATTCTGAATGAGATTCCCTCTCATATGATACAACATATATTGAGGTTGATGTCATTCATAAATATGCACCACAGTTTGAACAAGGGGAAAGTTCAAATGCTACCCAGATGAAAATTCTTCCCCAAATCATAAACTAGATTTTTTGCAATAATGTCATGAATATCAATACCAGAACTAGATCCACATCAAGGATTGAGATGGTCCCTCTAATAAATTTTCTTGACCAAATGGATAGACATGAGGAGAATCGAAACCCTAGCGTTAGATCAAATGAGTTAGATTCACGTAATACTAACAACGACTTTGATAGTGATCTTAGGATACTTTGCGGTCTAGGAAATCCTTCGGGAGAGTGATGCAATAGATCTTCTCTTACCAATCAAAAGTTCTAATCATGATAATGTGGTGCTATCTCTAGAGCCCAATGGATATTTCTTCCTAATTCACCCTAAACTTATTGAGTAGAATCCAAATGAACATGTGAGCCTGATTTCTTGCCCAGATGACTATACCTTGGCATACTACTTAAATTCTATTGAAACCCTTACCTCTTCCACTAGTGTAACAAGCGTGAATATAATGGAGGGGGATATCATGTTTCTTAGTCTTAAAAATAAAAATAAAAAGAGGTATGGCAGTGAAAACCATGTTGTGCTAGTGTCATAATCCAAAATAGTAAAAACAAATGACATATCCAATGGTGAAAACCTCTCAAAGGCGTCGGAGGATGGGAAGTTTGATATCCTACCTTATCACTTTTAGGAGCAGTCTTTGATGACATAAAGTTTTTCCATTAGTATGAAATGATAAAACAAGTTGTTTAAACCATCGGTTACAATACACCGAAAGTCATTTTTTCAGTTCAAACAAAAAATGCTAAGCAAGGAGAAAACTGATGACACAGTTTTGGAGTGTAAACCGAAAGTGCGACCCAAAGATGATAAAGAGGAACCCGAAAGGAGCAAACTGATAGTGGAACCTGATGAGAAGATTAAAGTGAAAATTGAGAGAACAGACAAGCAAAGAACCAGAAAGATAGTTCAACCAAGGAACACTGAATGATAGTCAAACTGATTTCAGAGAAAACTAAGCATCGTACATCGAAATTCAGTCATATCCCGAGAAAAGTGGATCTGACTTTCACGTCAGATAAGACAACTATATTCTATTTATAGAGTCTTGATTTGTTTTAAAACCATTTCTTAAGGAACAAGAAACATTATTGTAATTTTTTTAATCAGTCTGACTGATTAAAAACATGCAGACTAGGAGATCAAGGTCAAGTTGTAAACCTTTGATCATAGAGTTAGTTTTGTTATACGTGAAACTACATTAGGTCAATCTATCTTATAAATAGATGTTTTAATCATTCATTTGACATGGATAAGAGGATGAATGTAGCCTATGAGCACATCTATGCATTAGACTGAAAGTTTCAAGAAGCATAACAACAAAAGATGAATTTGGTTATAAAGAACCAAGAACAGAGGCTACCAAGCAACATAGGTATTAATAAATCACATTAGGTGATACATTTATACATGTGATTTGTAGTGGATCTATAATAAAAAAAATTTAGATTGCATACACTCAGGTCAATGAGTATTTTTGTCTACATTCTAACAAGTGTAGCAAATAGAAGAAATCCTTTCAAGAAAGGTGGATTTAACAATCCTATTGTAAATATCTTAACTGAGTGCACACTAAATAGTGTTGTTAAATCTCTTAATAGAGTAGACCTTAACCAGTCTCCACATAGTAATGCTAACAGGGTAGATCATCAGAAGTGATCAAATTGTAAGCCTTAACTAGCCCCTTCCAATCTGTAGATAGTGAAGATTTTGTGGGTGCCATCCCCACTGCAGTTTTTACCTTCTAACAAGTGTTTTATGTGTTACCATATCTTGTGTTATGAGTCAATTACTTTCATGAATGTTTCTATGAATATTTACATGTTTGTTAAAGTTTAAGAATTGATATATCTTACACAAAGATAGTATAGAATAAATGGTTGGTTATACAATTAATTACACAATGGATAAAGGTTAAAAGAGAAAAAATATTAGAGGTACCGATTCACCCCTCCCCTCTCAGTACACACTTCCCCTTATTTACAAAAATTGGTATCAGAGATAGAAATATTATTTGGAAAGCTTAAAGACTTAAGAGAAAAGATCATACAACGGAGAAGTACAAACTTGATAAAAGTATTGAGAATTAGAAGCTAGAAATTCATATCTTCTATGAGCAGTATAAAGAAGCTAGAATCAAAATGAGACAACTGTTAGATGAAAGAAATATTATGGAATCTCATTATAATGAAACAAACTACCAAGAAGAAGAGATACTAGATCTATTTGAGTCTTTAGGATATACAACTAGCAAAGCATCAGATACATCAGAGGAAAGCATCACAAGCTTAAATGAAATCAATCAAAATCTGGCTTGACAAGTGAAATCTCTACAAATCGGTCAAGAGACATAGATGGTAAGAATGATTGATGTCATGAACAATTATAGACAAGCTGAGAAAGAGAGAATTCTAGCTATTAATGATAGAAGGAAGATTACTGAAAAGCTACAAGAGAAAGAGTCAGAAATACAAAGACTTACAAAACATCATCATGAGATTACGAATCAGATTATTCTTATGAGTTAAGAGGCAAACATAATGAATGTTGAAATCATTGAAAGAGTAGAAGCTATCGGTGAGCTAAGGGAAGAAAATGAAAAGCTGAAACAAGAAGTAAGAATTCAACAACAACATAATGCAATAATCAAGAGAGCTGAAGAAAGCAATAAAAGGATGGATGATTTTCTTAATGGACAAAGGAGAGCCAACAACAACACTGGACTATGCTATACTGAGAATGGAGAATCACCCAATCAAGATGATCCAAAGAATGTCTATGCAAATCCAAGACCAAGAAAGCTAACATGCAATCACTATGGAAAGCAATGCCACACATCAAATATCTGTTGGAGAAAAATAAAAGGTATTCCTAAATCTACACCTTCATTGATAGGAACCTGTTATAAATGTAACAAGAAAGGACATAAAGCATATGAATGTAAATCTAAGGTGAAAATACCAAAGAAGGAAACCTACATGGAAAAATATTTTCCTACTTGCAAAATGCATGGGCACACATCTCTTGAATGTTGGAAAAAGAAAAAGCAGGTATGGAAGCCTAAAGGTCAAGAATCTTCCTATCAACCAAAAAGAGTCAGTAACCAGTATGTTTGAGATTACAACACTTGGGAAAATTGTACAACATGTGGAGGATTTAGTCACAAAGCTACAAACAGTATGAGACAATGGACTAGAAAGTATAGAGGCTGGACTAACCCCGGAATGGCATGTTTACACTGTCATAAAGTTTGTCATCTCAAGAAAGATTGCAGAGACTGAATGACAGAGACCAGCACCTTTGCCAATGGAAACACCATTGAAGACATCAAGAAGATGAGAAACAAAATGTGGAGGAAAGCTACAAAAACTAATGAATTTGGACCAAGCAATGCAAATGATGACACTTTATCCAATGGATATGGTGACATCTCCACCCCCACCTAAGTAGAACAAGTAAGTATGGAACTACATTATACCAAGTTATATTTTGCATCAGTTACATTATACATAATTGAAATTCCAAATTAGCATGATTAAAGATGCACTATGGTATTACTTGTTATAATTTTGTGAAAACAATTTCATCGGTTAATACATACCGAAATGCATTGGTATACATACAAACCCAAGTTGCCTACACTTATCGAGAATCGTCGGTTAACATATAAAAGATAAAATTGCTAGTGTAAACTGAGATCCGTCGATAATCATGTGATTTGACAAAGTTGTCTTTTCCACACATTGAAATCCGTCGATAAACATAACAAGTTAACAAGCTGCCCTCAAGCATCGCATGGTCACCGAAAGAGAAGTTAGTGTATTACCCGATGACTCCGTCTTCACACATCGAGGAGTGGTTGAGAATTAATGACTTAACTTAGGGAAAAGTCTATAAATAGACAACGGAAGGGTTTTGTAACCACCCTAATTTGGTCTGCTCTGACCATAGACCCTATTTTCCCTAAGTGTGATCATACCCCTAATTATGTCAAGACAACTCTTCAATTGGCCGGCATAATTCATTCAAATCAAAATTAATTTCCTAAGTGATTTAATCACTAATTTACATTAATTACTTTAGCCAATTCAATCAAATCAATTCAATTCAATCAAATACATGGCTAAGGTAATTAGTTAAAAGGAATTAAATTAAATCCTAATTATACCTCATCACTTGCAAAAATCAATCCCCTAGCCTAATTAATTCAATTTGGCTATAGTCCTAATTAATTATTACAAAGAAATCAATAGCTTTAATAATTAATTAAAATCCCTATTATTGAGTGAATATATTATTTACATATTTCATTTCATTAATATTCCCTCTAACCTAACCAATCTCAACTACCCAACCATGAGTTCAAACTCATCCCAACCCCTTC
>MU223787.1:397068-452024 GCA_018584345.1 Thuja plicata | reverse complement strand
CATGCTAATTCTTCTTAATTAGCTAATTAACCCTAATTAGCTAATCCCCCCTCCACTCATTCTCTCTCCTCCCATCTCTATCTCCTTAATCACCTATCTTAAGCCTTAATCTTAATCCTAAGCTACCTCTAAGCTTGTCACATTCCTAATTTTGTGATTAGGAATTCAACCCTCCCTCAAAAGTCAAAGTTCTCAAGCTTGACCTTAAAAACTCACCCATGCTTCTTAAACCCTCACCCATGCCTCATAAATGCTTTCATAAATGAAGCATTAATGTTTCTTACACATTCTCTTCCACACTCCTCATTAATGAGTCTTACACCCTCATTAATGGCTTCCCTTCTAGAGATTTCTCCCCTTCCTCCATTTCTTCTATGAGCTCAAATGGTTTTTGAGCTCAAATGGCCCTAAATTTTAAGAGTTAAAAGCATCCTTATGTTTCCCATATTTGGAGAGTTGAAAGAGAAAACTTATGTTGCTCATATTTTTAGGGAATTATATTGCTTTTTAGCTCTAATAGTTGTATTGATATAATCTTTCATCTTGGAGTTAAAAATAGACTTTTCTTGAGCATATTAGATTAATTTCATTTAAATCTTCCATTCTAGGTTGTTTTTGTCACTGATTTGTGCATGATCTGAGGGCATATTATTGCATTCTTCAAGATCTTCTTAGATAGGAAGCAATAGGTTGGTTTTAGTGATTAATGTCAAACCCTTGCTTTTTATGCTTTTTCACTAACATAATGACTTATTGAAGTGTTGTGTCATTCTTAACAGGTGCATAAAATCACACACACATTTCTGGCACCCACCGTGGGGCACTTACCCACATTTTCCTTTATTTCCTAATCATTTTTGGCTAATTAATGGTTTTAGTTTCGATGTACAGAATCAATTTTGGTCACAAAGGCTCATATCTGGGATATTCAATTGCAATGCAGGATATTAGATCGCACCCTGGGTTTCAGGGATCGCATCTGAGAAATCCTGGGTCATTTTTGGTGAAGGCTCGCATATGGTATGCCTTCTGTCGCATCTCAGGTAAAGGCTCACATCTAGTATTTAGGATTGCATCCTAGATTTCTAGGCTCGTATCTCGCTTGTTAATTTGAACATCAAGTTGCCTAACCACTAACATTTTGATCTATTGTGACTTTGTCCTTTACACAGCCTAACTATTGCTTGCAGATTGCTATCCAGAAGGTGGAAAGGCTTTTCCTAACTTGTGGTTTGAAGGTTTTTAGATTAACTTTATAGATTAGCTTTGTTCTAAGCTTTATAACTTAAGAACACTTTCTAATCACTTGATAAACCAATCAGATTAGTATGCTCTTTTCCCTCGAGGAAAATCAGAAAGTCAAAATTTGGTTTAAAATTTGAGAGGAATTTGGGCTAAGTGAACAAGGCAAACAAACTCATTGTTTAAACTTCATTTTGGCAAAGTAAATTAACAAGAAATTCATCAAACTTTGTGGGACTAATTGAACAAGATTCATGGTTTAAATTTCCCTTTGGACAAAGTAATTGAACAACACGAAGCATTAAATTTTGTGGGATAATTGAACAACTTCATTGTCTAAATTTTGGAAATAGTAATTGAACAAGCAAATCACCTAAGTTTGGGGAAACTAAACAATCAAAATTTGCCTTCAAGTACTGTATTTTCATAGTTTAGGAACATTTAAATCAAGCTCAACTTGCTTGAGGGAATGAACAAATTGATTGGAGTATTTTCAGGAGAAAATAACATGGACTAGGAGAGTATGTTCTTCTTCTTTCAAAGAACCATAAATCTTGAAATCCTAAGCTCGCCAATCCTTTATAAGCTTATTAAACAGTAGAGGGCCTGCCGGTTGAGGAAAAAATCTCCTGGGACGACCCCAGTGAGGACAGGTTTTACGCCAACCCTTCCAATTCACTATAAATAATTATTTCCTTGTAGGCCAAAGCCTCGGAAGATGGAATCAGTTTTGTTCTCAAAATTTTGACATCATTCCTTGAACATGCTTGGGTATGTGTAGAGAAGAGCCGCTTGAATCTTGCTTGCGAGACTACACCTATTCAAGTACTCATAGGGCTATACGCCTCAATTTTTCCTTATGTAATTCTATGGGAGACGGTTTTGAATGGATTGCCCCATCATAAACAACAAACTTTGTATTCAAACTACCCGATTCATCCTCGAAAGGGTGATAATCCTTGTGCAAGGAAAAAAGTAATTGCCTCAAGATGCTCATCATATCGTACCCTCACTTACATTTAGAGTCAACTAATATGGCATCATGACTGGAGCCATTGTGTACTTGGTGATGGTCATATTCTAATTAGCATTTGAGTGTGTAACTAAGTCTACGAGTAAGGATTTTCATCCTCTACCTAGAAAATATGGTGTAAGGATGTGTTTGTTCCCCCCTAACAATGTAACAAATGCTTGACGTGCCTAAAAATAAATTAAAGAGATAACGCCATCAAACAAGCAACAAAATTCAATCCTTGGGCTATATATGTTTTTCACTCACTAGAAAGTTTCAGAAAACAATCCACAATCAAAAAAACTTCACGCACTTCCAAGACAAAATTGACAAGATTTGGCAGAATGACAAAGGCTCATTTTTAGTCTGTCTTGGCTCGCATTAGGTTGTGCAAAATCACATTTCATATCCTGAATCGCATCTGGTTAGCATTGCATCATATCTAGGGAGAAAGGTTGTAGCTTGTATTTCCTGGCTCACATTTAGTTCATCAGAGGCTCGCATCCTATATTTCCTGGCTCACATGTAGAGGGTCGCATCTAAGACAGTGGGCACATGCAAAGTTGTTTCTCAAAAAGATTTAGTAAAATTGGATACCCTTTTGGCTCATTAGTCTGGTCTTATTGCCTTTTTTGGTCTCTCTGTCACTGTTTCAATACTTTTCTAGACGTCTACCTTGCATGTCCTATCGGTCTCTCACACTCGGTCTCAATATGTATGGTCTATTCACTTTTCAAAACAACTTGATTCCCAGCTCACTATCAAGGCATTCTAACCCTTTAATGCTGGAATCATTTACTTCCACCAAAACACAAACAACACTTCTACCTAGACACATGATGTAAGGCCCAGGTCTAGTTGTTACCAACAGTCAGCTTGACTGTGCTCTAAGGTCTCTTGCATAGACCTTATAGGGTATTGTTTCACCCTAGCTTGAGGAAGTCACTAAGATCTTCACCTCAAGTGCCCTCGACCAGAATTACACCGTAAAGCTACTATTTCATGCTATAGAACCCATTAGGATAGGCTCATTCCCCAAGCTAAACCGATGGGTTCATCCTGAAGAACACAACAATACCCACTCCACATGGAATCCATAAAAGGTATTCTTTTTATTCACAAGAACTAATATATTACAGGATGATGTACACTTATATCTCTTCTATCTCTCTCTTAATCTATCTATATCCATCTATATCTTAACTACAAAATCTTTTCAGCTATATATACATCCATCAAAATATCACCCAAAATATCTGATACTCGTGGACAACTTCAACCACCTAGAAAAGGTGACAAGATTGAGTAATAAATAACCCTTCCAGAATAGGAATAGGTGTCCCTAATCATTTCAAGCAAAAAATACACATAGAGAGTTGTTGCAAATGACCTAGCTAGTCACAAACGTCACATCCCGCATTTCTTGGGTCGTTAACGACATTACTGAGTGCCAGTGTTGACTTTTCTGAACAATAGAAACATCATCGGTTTCCAACCCCAAGCATTAGATCACAAACCTGACAACAAACGTAGTCGCCGATGGTCATCACCAACAAGCATCACCGACGAACACTACCAACTATCATCGCCGACGAACATCACCAACAAGCATCACCAACAAACACTACCAACAAGCATCACCGACGAACATGAACCATCAGACATTACCGATGAGAAACACCAATGGATAGTAGCTTGACTTCTCGCTTAGAAATGTTTCTAACCTTAGGTGCTCCTGCACCATACTCCCCAAAAATAAATAAATCAACTTCCAGGTGATTGGAGTAAGTCAGGATTGGTGCCTAACTTCTTAAAATTAGTTTCCTGTACCCATGTAGCCTCTGAATCAGCTTTGCCTTTCCATTTGACCAGATGTTCCATATAGGTCTGTCATCTAGTCTGCTTGGCAACTCTTGAATTCAGAATCATGTCTGCCTTCAATTGGGGTATAACATAAAGTTTAAGTGCGTTGAGATCCTCAGTATCTCATGTGAGATCAAAATCTCCTTCAGGAATTAGACCCTTATAGGCTACCAAATCTACCACATTGAAAATAGAAGATAATCCTATGTCTGCAGGAAGATCAATTTTATAAGCATTAGACCCATACTTTGCCAATATCACAAGGGCTTATCTTCCTCATCTAAAGTTTACTTGGAAATCCTTTCTGTAACCTTGCTTTATTGAGGTGCACCATGACCAAATCTCCAACCTAAAATTGAACATCTCTTTTCCTTGCATATACCTTTTGCTTGATATGAGTGGTACTCTTTATCAATGTTGCTTTAACTGAGTCATGTACCTCCTTCATGGATTGAGAAAAATCTTCAGCATACCCACTCCTCTCTATATTGCCACCAATATCCCTTAATTCACAGATACCCCTGGGATGAATCCCATACATAATTTCAAAAGGGCTCTTTCCAGTGGACCTATTAACTGTATCATTGTAGGCAATTTCTACTTGAGCAAGTAACTGATCCCATGATTGTCCATAATCCTTGGTAAGGAATCTCAAAAGATTACCTAATCTCTGATTCACCACTTCAGTCTGACCATCGGTTTATGGATGGTAGACTGAGCTAAAAGAAAGATTTGTACCAAGATTTTGCCACAAAGTCTTCCAAAAATGACTCATAAACTTGGAGTCTCTATCCGACATAATACTCAAAGGTAATCCATGTATCTAGACTGCTTCTCTGAAGAATAGATTGGCTATGTAACAAGCATCATGTGTGGTTTTGCATGGTACAAAATGAGCCATCTTGCTGAACCTGTCAACAATTACAAAGATGATGTCCATTCCTTGCTTGGTCTTTGGTAACCCAACAAAAAAATCCATACTAAGGCATTCCCATGGTCTATTTGGGATAGGAAGGGGTTGATACAATCCTACATTGGATGAAATCCCTTTTTCCTTCTGACACACCAAACAAGTCTCTACATACTTTTGGACTTCCCGATTCATCCTCGTCCAATAGTAATACCTCTTGACCAATTCTAGAGTTTTGTTCAACCCAAAATGTCCACTTAAGGAACCATTATGCTTTTCCTATACTAGATTCTCTCTCATGGAACCTCTTGGTACACAAATTTGTCCTCCCTTAAATATAAGACCTTATTGAAGAGTATACTTTGAATATTCACTATGAAAATGATTTTGATACTCTTGACATACCTTGTATGTTGCTGCAAAATCTTCATCGGCTGGATACAGATCTTTGAAACTTTCAATGCCAATTCTTCATAGCTAAACTTCTTGCACCGTGAGTAACCTTCTACTCAATGCATCTTCCACCTTATTCTATACTCCCTTCTTATGCTTTATTGTGAAGGTAAAGGCTTGGATGTATTCCACCCATTTCATATGCTTATGACTTAGTTTATCTTGTGAACTTAGAAAACTTAAAGCTTGATTGTCGGTAAAGACAACAAATTATTTAGGAAGTAGATAATGTCTCCATTTCCTTAGTGCTTTCACTAATGCATAAAATTCTAAATTGTATGAGGAATACTTTTTCTTTGCATCACTAAGTTTCTCACTATGAAAAGCTACAGGTTTTCCTTCTTGACTCAATACTGCACCGACAACAATATTACTAGCGTCACATTCCACAGTAAACAATTTGTCAAAACTAGGAAGTGTAAAAATCGGTTGAGTCGCTATTCTCTTCTTCAAATGCTCAAATCCTTCATCAGCCTGCTCATTCCATTGGAACTTGGCTTTCATACCTCCTTTGATGGTATCTAAAATAGGTGCACTAATTTCACTGAATTGTTTGATGAATTTTTGGTAAAATTGTGCCAAACCATGGAAGCTTCTTACCTCCATAGCTGATTTTGGTGTAGGCCAATTCAAGATTTCTTCCACCTTGCTTACATCCATCTTCAATTTACCTTTTGAGATAACAAAACTGAGATATACCAATTCTTGCTTCATGAATTCACTCTTTTCCAAGTTGATTGTTAACTTTTCTTCATGCAATCTTTGCATTACCAATTGCATATGTCTAAGATGATCCTCTTTGGTCTTGCTGAACACCAGGATGTCATTTAAATACACTACAACCCATTTTCCAATGAAGTCCTTCAAAACCTCATTCATTAATCTCATAAATGTGCTTGGCACGTTTGACAACCCAAAAGGCATAACCAGCCATTCATACAATCCTTAAGTAGTCTTAAAAGAAGTCTTCGACTCATCTCCCCCTTTAATTGTTATCTGATGGTACCCACTCTTAAGATCTATCTTGGAGTAATATCTATCTCCACCAAGAGAATCCATCAAATCTTTTATCCTAGGTATTGGAAACCTATACCGGATAGTTATTCTATTTATGGCCCTAGAATCAGTACACAACCTCCAAGTACCATCTTTCTTCGGGGCTAAGACTATGGGAAAATCACAAGGACTTATGCTCTCTCTAATCAACCCTTGGTCAATTAGTTCCTGGATTTGGTTAGAAATCTCTGCATTTTGCTGTGGAGTCATCTTATAAGCATATTTATTTGGAAGTGAGGCTCCTGGAATGAAGTCAATTTGATGACTAATGGATCTATCAGGTGGTAGGGTAGCTGGTTGACCATTACTAACTATAGCCTGATATTGAGTTAACAACCTTTGGATTTCTAAAGGCAACTCTTCTCTTTCATTCCTCTTCTCACCTTTTGGTTTCAGAACTAAAGCAAAGCCTACTCCATCTCCTTCCAATGTTTTTAGGAATTCTTTCTCACCGACCACCAGTAGGTTGGGACCTCTTTTTATTTCCTTTTCTTCTTCCAATATTGACTGTACCCTGAAAGTCATTCCATCTTTCTTGAAGGAATAGGATTTTTCAGCTCCATTATGGACTGCACTTCGGTCATACTGCCAAGGTCTACCTGATAATAAATGACACACATCCATGGGTAGGATATCACACAAAATTCTATCCTTATATCTCCCTATGGAAAATTCTATCCAAGCTTGTTCATTGAATATTACATGTTGATCTCTATTCAACCAAGTAACTTTATAAGGATTAGTGTGAGGAATCCTTGTCAACTTTAACTTCTCAATAGCTTCTAAAGAAACAATATTATCAGTAGATCCTGAATCTATGATAGCTTTACAGACCTTACCAAGCATTTTGCAATTGACTTGAAACAAAGATCTTCTTTGGCGTGGCTCTTCTTTGATGGGCTCTTTTAGGAGTGTTCTTCGAACCATGAAATGGTCTCCCATCTTTGATCCTATGGGGATATCTAAAGTCTTTCTGCTAGAAGACTCTTCTTGCACATAGTTAGCTCTTTTCTCTCCTCCTTGGGAAGTAGAGCTCTTTGCAGGACACCGATATGCAGGATGCCCAAGTTGCTGACAATTATAGCACTTCATAGAAGATAAATAAGATCCTCTTCCTTGGCCATCAGTCCTTTCTCTTGAACTATTAGTCAGACCTCTTCCCCTATTGTAACCACCTCTAATGTTACTGGATTCTCCCTGATTATCAGTGAGTTTATTCTCACTTTGATTCTTAGCTTCAGGATTTCTTCCTCCATATCCTCCTTTATGACCTCTATTGTCTCTCCCTCTACCTCTACTATTTGAGTCTTGTTTCTTTTTGAACTTCTCTTCCACTTTAAGGGATAATTGATAGCATTGGTGGACATTCTTGGGGCTTAAGAGACTAATTTATTCTTGAATGCTCCATTTAAGGCCATTTTGATATCTTGCCACTTTTAGGCTTTCTTCTTCGATCACATGGGAATTTAGCATAGCTTATGGAATTATTCTGTATAGGCACTGACCTCTAAGTCTTTCTGCCTTCTCTTATGTAGTTGCACTTCATAATCATCAGGAAGATAAGTTTCTTTTATCTTTGCCACCATACCTTTCCAACTGGTTATGGGGTTCTTGCCTCCCTTTTTCCTTTCATCTTGGACAAATTTCCACCAAGTGAGGGTAGTCCCTCTCAATCTTGTCTTGGCTACTCTATCTTTCTGAGCTTTGGTCACATTATCACAATCAAAGTAATTTTCAAGACCTTCTATCCACTCCATAATTAATTCTAGATCCATTTTGCCACTAAATAGAGGCATACCTTCTAAGGACATACCACTCATTGCCTTTAATGCTTTCAAGAATGGTTCTTCTTGAAGTATCATGTCTCGCTCTGAGATTATGTCCTCCTCAGCCATTTGTTTACCCTTCTCATTAGCTTCCCTCATCAGTTCACTAACTGTTGTAGTTTAAAGCTGCACTTCTTCCAGTTTATATGCCATTTCGGCTAACTGCTCCTTCAGGAGTTTGTTCTCCTCTCTTTTCTCATCCATGTTCCTTGCTAGCTCTGTGTTGGTCACCATATTGGATGAATTCATAGACTCTTCTAAAAATCACACCCAAACAACACAAGCCCAATTCTCAAACTTGCTCTGATATCAATCTGATGTAAGGCCCAGGTCCAGTTGTTACTGGCAGTCAGCTTGACTGTGCTCTAAGGTCTCTTGCACAGACCTTATAGGGTATTATTTCACCCTATCTTGAGGAAGTCACTAATATCTTCACCTCAAGTGTCCTAGACCAGACTTACACCATAAAGCTACTATTTCATTCTATAGAACCCATTAGGATAGGTTCATTCCCTAAGCTAAACTGACGGGTTCATCCTGAAGAACACAACAATACCCACTGCACATGGAATCCATAAAAGGTATTCTTTTTATTCATGAGAACTAACCTATTATAGGATAATGTACTCCTATATCTCTTTTATCTCTCTCTTAATCTATCTATATCCATCTATATATTAACTACAAAAGCTTTTAAGCTATATATACATCCATCAAAATATCACCCAAAATATATGATACTCATGGACAACTTCAACCAACCTACAAAGGTGGCAAGATTGAGAAATAAATAACCCTTCCAGAATAGGAACAGGTGTCCCTAATCATTTCAAGAAAAAATGACATGTAGAGAGTCATTGCAAATGACCCAGCTGGTCACAAACGTTACATCCCACATTTCCTGGGTCGTTAACCGATATTACCGAGCACCAGTGTTGAATTTTTTAAAACAACAGAAACATTGTCAGTTTCCAACCTCGAGTGTTAGATCACAAACATGACAACAAACATAGTCACTGATGGTCATCACCAACAAGCATCACCGACAAACACTACCAACTAGCATCGCCGACGAACATCACTAACAAGCGTCACCGACGAACACTACCAACAAGCATCACTGACGAACAGGAACCATCAAACATTGCCGACGAGCAACACCAGTGGATAGTAGCTTGACTTCTCACTTAGAAATGTTCCTAACCTTAGGTGCTCCTGCACCAACACACTCACTTGAACGATTTGAGACTCTACTTGACACTATCGGGTATCTTTGACAAAGTTGAGACACAACTTCATGGTTAACACAAGATGCAACAAGTATTTTGCTGAGGAATTAGAAGTACCTCCAAAATTGCTACATTTTCAAAAGGGAGAGACATCTTGCAATCTTCTATTTGACACAGACTCACCCGCACTAGAAATGGATGCTGCCAGGAATGAATGGGCTAATGCCTTCGAAGCATACAACCATGAGCAAGACCAATGAGATTGAGATGATGCTAGTGGTGGAGAAGAAGAACCACACATTGAAAACCCTTTGATTCATAAAGTGATGGATACCTTCCCAAATAAGAGTACAATAGACTCAAATAAAGTGGAAAATTCTAAAGAACATTGGAAAAGATAATTGGTGAAGACAAAGAGAAATACTTTCTCCATCTAGCCTCCACTGGAGTAAAATTACCTAAAGATTATGATGTTGAACAACTAAAGGAAAAGGAGGTATCAAATCTTGTCTCTATTCTCACCAAACAACTAACCTTGATGCAAACTAAACTTGCAAATCTCAAACAAGAGAAGGATAAACCCAAGACAAAATACTCTTTGGACCCCATTTGTCTATTTCATTT
Source organism: Thuja plicata (assembly GCA_018584345.1). Taxonomy (NCBI): domain Eukaryota; kingdom Viridiplantae; phylum Streptophyta; class Pinopsida; order Cupressales; family Cupressaceae; genus Thuja; species Thuja plicata. The sequence goes on along the minus strand of MU223787.1, from coordinate 441,809 downwards.
TGATAAAAGTATTAACATGGTTCCATTTCCTCCCAACATGGCAAGGCCAAAATATGACAAGTATATGGGAGAGACTGATCCACATGACCATGTAAGAGAGTTTTGTGCTCTAAGAATAGAGTACATGCATGAACCTACATACCTAATGAGGCTATTTCCAGGAAGCCTAGGTGGAAATGCCATGGAATAGTTCTCAAAACTCACACCCAAGGTAAAAAATTTTGAGGAGTTATTTCAATGATTTATCCAACATTACTCCTACAATATACAACATGATGTAACTATGATGGATCGGTGTAATACTAAGCAAAGAACCAACAAATCCTTTACACACTTTCTACAAAGGTGGAGGAAAATATTTGCAAGGTATTCAAGAGCTATTCCTGAATCAGAAAAGATGAAAATCTTTGTAAATAACTTGATACCTGAGTTAAACTATGCATTGCAAATGCAAGATTCCCCTAGCTTTGACAGGATGACCAAGAATGCCATATGTATTGAAGAAGTCATGGTTAAAAAGAGAGAAATCACTCTCCAAAGTGATAAAAAATCTACCAACTCCAACAACAAGCCTAAATGGTGGAAACAAAACAACAATGTTGTTAATGATGAAGTGTTAGATGCATCTAATGCTAATCCTAAACCAACAGTGTTCAATTTGACGAATAGTATGCAAGCAAGTAAAGATGCCAAGGTAACAACCTCCATACCTAAATCAAACAATGAGAACAACAAGGGTCGACCATGGGCTTCCAAACCTCAAAGAACATTCACTCCTTTTGGAGAACCTCTTGAGACCATTTTAAAGACACTCTTGGACAAAAAATTTCTCACGCTCCTGGATTCAAAACCACGGGAACCAAAAGTCAAACCAAGGTGGTGGGATGACAATTCTTATTATGTCTTCCACAAAAACAAGGGAAACAAGACTAATAACTGTCTTAAACTCAAACATGTTATCCAAGACCTTATTGAAGGAGGCAAGATCAAAGTGGAAGGGCACACCACTAATCAAGACCATACAAAATTTAACAAGCCATTCTTTAATTATGAGAAAGGGGAAGCATCTAAAGGAAAAGGAAATGAAGTGAACTATGCCTACTCTAATAATGATAATGTGATCAACATGCTAGACATTAAAACTGAATCAATTAATGTGGTCACTATCAAAGGTGCTCAAGACACATTTTCCCACTCCAATGCAGTAATCCGAAGTCAAGCACAAATCACGATCAAAGGACCTAATTCCTCAAAACTAGCAACAACTTCCAAGGTACCCATTTTCACTATTCCCAAACTAGTGACAACAAGACAAATGGTTACTATTCCCACAATGAACTATACTTGGTGGATCAATTACAATGAACCTCTACTCAAATTTCCATCTTTGAGTTACTTAAAATCTCCTTAGTGCATAGGGAAATTCTTGAACAAGCCCTGCATGCAGAAAATGTGCCAAATAACATTGATGTAGACAAATTCCAAGCAATGGTTAATCACATCTCAGTGCTGCATTACCTCTATTTTTCATAATAAGATGATAAATCATTGACACATCTGCATAATCAACCCCTTCATATTGAAGTCCTAATTCAGAAATCCCGTGTTAGATGTGTATTGATAGATGGAGGCACAGGGTTGAACATTTGTACTCTCAATCTAATCAGGAAGCTGGGTCTCTCAGAGAAAACCATTGATTCAAGAAGAAAAATCACTATCAAAGCTTGTAATGAAGAAGAAAGATCCTCTAAAGGTCTCATTGTTCTACCAATCAGAATAGGACCAGTTGAAAGAAATGTGATATGTCAAGTTCTAGATCTACCCTTGCCTTAAAATATATTATTAGGGAGACCTTGGATCCATTAAATGCAAGTAGTACCATCTACTTACCACCAACGTATCAAATTCCCACATAATGGGGTGGAAGTGACAATTCCTGCAGATGCCAGTTATACTTGCAACAATGTTAAAGCAGACAATATGGTCCCTCATAACAAGGAGGTTCCAAAAGAAATTGTACATGAGACTACCAAAGACATGGTTATGAAAAGCTTTGGAAAGACCTTAAAATTTGAAGAAACTAGTATGGGAGAATACAAGCTAGACATGAAACTATTACTGACAGAACTTCCAATATTACCAAGCTCCTATGGGAAACCTTCGTCATATTTCACACCTACTACATCTAAAAAGCTATAAATTCACAAAGCAACTGGTATGGTTAAAGCATCTACCTCTCAAGAGGATGACAACAAAGAACAAGAGGTCTTGGCCTGGCTTTACCAGGGTGAACCAAAGGAAAATGAGGTAAAACATGTGGAAATATCCCCAGAGAAGTATGGTAAAGGATATGATCTTCTCAAAAAAATGGGATATAAAGGAAAATGACCTTTAGGTGACAAAGGAAAAAGACTTATTGAGCCTATAAACATGGAATTCAGGGATACCAAAGATAAAATAGGGCTAGGTTTCAATAATAAATCTGAAGACCCTACTTCAGGAGATAGTCTGATCTTTGATAAAGGCAGTAATGAAGAAGAAGAAACATAACTAGAACAATGGACCTATGAGAGGTTAATACATATTGGTATAGAGTATCCCGAATATTAAGGAGAAAGATATGTACCAAGATTTGAGACACCACAAGACACTCATATCCCTTTGATAACACAAGCTACTATTCAAGAGGTAGAAGAAACAATAGAAGACACTCTAAAGGTGTCATTGATAGAAACAACTACTGAACACACACCCCAACCACAGAATTCACATCCTAATTGGGGGCAGTTGGTAACAATCACACATGTCCTAGATTTACCACACTTTAATCTACAAGGGGATAGTAGAGTACATCAGGTAACCATTGCTAAATTCTTAAACAAGTTTGATGAAAAAATAACAGACTCCCATGATTATGAGTGGGATGATCTATTTGTTGCCATAGAGGACATTGAAATAGATGTGATTACATGTTTGCAGCTCCATCAGAACACGAAGAGCATTCTAAAACTACTCCTAACATTGTTGATGTTCCCGAAGTAGAGGAGTTATCCCTTCCCTGACTCATTGATGAAGAAACTGGTATTTTCCTAGGTCTCGAAGAAATTCAGAGGCTACAAGCTAGGATCCTCCTTCTACAAAGAGATGAAGATGAAAGTTCCACTGATGAGTCACTAGAATTTGGTCCACATATAACTAACAATGACTTCAATAATGATGATCTGACTCTTATTGATCTAAACATCGAAGAGATAGACTTAACAGAACATGTCATGTCATTTAATAGTCTTGACGCTGACGCGATGTTGTCCTTCCCAAAATCTGAATCCTTGTCTTTAATAAACCTAGACCTAATTGATTGGACTAATACAAATCCTACTCCTATCCTAGACTTCTCTAATGACTACACTTACACATTGGATTTCTACCTAAATGATTTTTAACCTTACCCTTCTTCCACCAATGCAAGGAGCATGAACATGTCATAGGAGGATATCAAATTTCTTGGTCACAAATTGAACAACAAAAAGAAGAAAAGAAATGATGGTAAAAACCACGTTGTGGAAGTGTCAGATTTTAAAATAGTAAAAACAAAAGACGTATCTAATGGTGAAAACCTCTTAGAGGTGCCAAAAGATGAGATTCTTGATATCCCCCCTAAGCACTTTCAAGAAAGATCTTCAGTTTTCATAGAACCAACACAACCAGTTAACTTGGGCACAACTGAAGTTCCTCAAATTGTTCACCTAGCACAATATTTGTTAGATGAGGAGAAGATACAATTCAATGAGTTCCTGAAAGAGAAAAAGATCAACTTTGCATGGTCTTACATAGATATGCCAGGACTCAATCCTGAATTAATAATGCACCATTTATCTATAGCTCCTGGGATCAAACCCGTGAAATAAAAACTAAGAAAGATGCATCCTCATGTTGCATTACTGGTAAAAGTAGAGCTAGAAAAATTAATGAAAGCTAGATTCATCTGAGTCATCACTTACACAGGATGGATTTCTAATGTGGTGCCAGTATCTAAATCAGATAAATCTACCAGGATCTATACAAACTTTAGAGACTTAAACAAATCATGTCCTAAAGATGATTTTCCACTACCAAACATTGATACGATCATAGATCTAATAGTAGGCTATCAAATGTACTCATTAATGGATGGTTTCTCAGGCTATAACCAGATGAAAATTGCTCCCAAAGATCAAGAGAAAACTGCATTCACATGTGCATGGGGAACTTTTTGCTAGAACGTTATGTCATTTGGGTTAAAGAATGTAGGTGCTACACACCAAAGATCTATGACTAATACATTCCATGATATGATGCATACAAACATGGAGGATTATGTGGATGATACCTTAGCTAAATCAAAAGAAATGACTACTCATATTGATGAATTGAGGAACATATTGGATCGTATGAAGCAATTTCAACTCAGGCTCAATCCAAAGAAATGTTCCTTTGGAGTCCAATCAGGAAAGCTCTTAGGGTTTATTGTTTCAGCAAAAGGAATAGAGGTAGACCCTGAAAAAGTTAAAGCTATACTAGAAATGACTCCTCCACGCAACATTAGTCAAATGAGGACATTACAAGGGAGACTCCAGTCAATCAGGAGGTTTATGTCACAACTTGCAGATAGAGCACAACCTTTTACCAAATTTATACATAAAGGTGTCACCTTCAAATGGGATGAACATTGTGAAAATAACTTGAAAGAATTGAAAGAGTACTTGGCTACTCCTCCTATTATTATGGCACCCATTCATGGAAAGCCATTACTCCTATCGATTTCAGCTACAGCTACATCACTAGGGGTATTGCTAGCACAAGAGGATGAAACTAAAAATGAAAGAGCAATCTACTACATTAGTAGAACACTAGTACCTTATTAACTCAATTAAAACATAATTGAAAAATCTTTCTTAACAGTTGTCTTCACATCACAAAAATTGAGACATTCTATGCTATCACATACAGTAAGGCTCATTGCAAAGATAGATCCTTTGAAGTACCTCCTAAGCAAGACAACATTAACAGGATGACTGGCTAAGTGGGTCCTGATTCTGAGAAAATTTGACATTAAGTACGTGGATAAAAGGTCTATTAAAGGACAAGTCCTCGCTAATCAATTAGCTAATTCACCACTCCAAGATGATGAACCTTTAAGAATTGAGTTCCTTGATGAAACAATTATGCATCTAATTGAGTCTCTAGGAAGATGTACTTTGATGGTTCTTTCATGCAACAAGGCTCTGGAGTAGGGTTTCTATTCACAACTCCTCAAGGTTACAAAATACCCAAGTCCTACAAATTGATGTTTCTATGCACAAATAAAATTTATGAATATGAAGCATTGGTAAATGGTCTTAAACTTTTTATGGAATGGAAGATTGTAGAGTTACATGTGTATGGTTACTCCCAGCTCATTATCAATCAAGTAAATGGAGATTATCATACCAAAGATGAGAAGTTGATGCCCTACGAGCAACTGGTAGATGACTTAAAGAAGTACTTTGTCTTCATCACTTTCCAACAAGTACCCAGAACATAGACTAAAGCTGCAGATGCTATGGCTATACTGGCATCCATGTTACAATTGGAGGAACATCAATTCTGCTATGACTTCTTTTTGGAAGAATTATCCTACCCAACCTTTGATCCACCTAAATACCAAGTAATTTGTGCTTTGAACACCCCAGACCAATCTCGGTATGATAAAATCATTGCTTACCTAACTGACCAAACTATACCCAATGACCTATCAAGGAATGAAAAAAGAGCCTTAATTAGGACAACATCAAGTTATGTCCTCATTAATAATAACTTATATAGGCGAGGTCTCGATGGTGCACTTCTTAGATGTTTAGAACATGAAGAGTCGGATCGCACATTAAAAGAAGTCCATGAAGGTGTATGTGGATCACACTCAAATGGATTTTCACTAGCTAAGAAACTGCTCAGAGTAGGCTATTATTGGCCCACAATGGAAAAAGATGCTATTCAATTTTCAAAGACATGTCATAAATTCCAAACACATGGAAATCTTATCCATGCTCCTACCAGAGAACTCATACCATTTGTAACACATTGGTCATTTCAGCAATGGGCCTTTGATTTGGTTGGACAAATATATCCTAATTCTTCAAGTGGACACAAATACATCATTATAACCACTGAGTATTTCAAAAAGTGGGTCAAAGCCATGCCACTGATCAAAGCCACTAGAAAACAGGTGGCTATATTCATCTTGAACTACATTATTTGTCGATATGGGATACCCTCTTCAATTGTAACAGACAATGGGGGCCAATTTAAAAACCAAGACATCGAAGACCTTTGCACATAGTTTCACATTACTCAACATTGTCCCTCAATCTATTATCCTCAATCTAATGGACATGCTGAGGCATCTAACAAGAATATTCTCAAAATCCTACACAAAACTGTGAGTAAATCTGGTAGGGACTGGCATTTATAATTAAATCTAACACTTTGGGCCTACAGAACAAGCATCAAAACACCAACTAGAGCCACACCATTTTCCCTAGTATATGGTGCAGAAGTAGTACTACCTATTGAGGTTGAAATCCCATCTTTGCAGATATCTCTCCAAAGTCTTGTTGTTGATGAACAATTTAATAGGGTAAATTCTTTAGACTTACTTGATGAACACAGGCAACAAGCATTCAATCATCTAAAAGTGTACCAAACATGCATGTCAAAAGGGTACAATAAAAAGGTCAAACCATGACACTTTCAAGTGGGGGATCTCATTCTGAAAGAGAATCCTAAAAACTAGCTTAACAAAGAACAGAAAGGAAAGTTTGAACCAAATTGGCTGAGACCCTATGTCATTACTGCAACTTTTGGGGCTGGAGCTTATTAGCTAGCTATGCCTGAGGGAGATGTTCTCCTAGATCCCATTAATACTCTACATTTAAATTGGTTCTATGCTTAATGTCTGGCTAGCAAAGCCTATGCAATGAAAGTATTAGAAAATACCAAAAAAATCAAAAAAATGATCCTGAAGAAATTCAAAAACAGTGGAAAAAGTCCTAAAAAAGGGCATCCTTTGTGAAAACCTAGCAAACAGGTGCCTTGATACTGCAAAAACATTCAAAAAAGAAAAAAATAGCAAAAAAATTGAAAAAAATAAAAGAGCCCTGATGAAAACCTGGCAAACAGGCATCTTGGTAGCAAAAGAAGAAGCTTTGTCGAGTGGTGAAAACCTGGCAAATAGGCATCATTCGAAATCTGTGCTTTATCTATCAATACACTGACAACCCTAAACTCCATATCTTTTACCTATGCTATTTGGTGACTTTGATTCCTTACACATGTCCTATCCTTGCTTGGGATTTGTCTGCATTGCGTCTTAGGAATAGTCAATCTACACTGGTGGCATACTTTCTAGCTTGGCCAGTTCGCATCTACTAGGTTGTCCTTAGCATCTTTTCCAGGATGGTTCACCTCTCCAAAATGGTACCAGACATCACACTAGTGTTTCTCAAATACTTTACATCCAAGAACTTAAAATGGACTAGTGTTTTTCAACACTTTACACAATATTTCTAAGACATTCCATGGATTGCAATTAGTGACACGATTACTTTCGCATGCACTGAGACAACAAAATGTATTGCTTACATTCCAAATTCTGATTGATGAATCTCTATTGTGCTTGAAAAATGCATCAATAGTATTTCTCAAATACTAAAACACATAGTTTGATCTTGGTTTGGTTATAATTCTTTTATGTTCCCATGATGTTTCGTACTAGGGACATCTAAAGCAATTATAAATTTTCTTTGATTGGTTCTCAATTGGTGATTGTTATGTCTTCCGAGTTACTCCATGGCATCTATTCAAAGAAAAAGAGTCGCAAGGACAGGGGGCATAACATTTTCTTTGTTTTTTGTGTATGGTGATTATTCCAAATGATCCTATAAATTTCACCTAACTTGGATGTTTATGATAAGAGCTGCCAACATGAGTGGATAGCTGCATATATCTCAATCTTGGTTATTTGTAAACTACGATGAAGTTGAAACAATTTCCTTGTCTATTTTCTAAAAATCAGATTCTCACTACGGCGTATGCTACATGATGTACCCAAGGATATGAATTTTCAAGATCATTACGAGTCGCATATCTTACATTACACTTAAACAAAAACTGATTCTAAAACATTAAAAGGAGATAACTAACTTGTCATCTTGGCTTCTATGCCTTGATGCCTAAGTTTATTTCTGATATTGCATCCAATCCACATAGTATTCATACTTTCATGATACCAGTGGGTGTTAGTGACAATTATACTATTTTGATGATGTTCGTTATAAACGAACGCCCAATGATGATAAAAGTGCAACAATATATACAAATCAGTGACAGTCCTAAAGAGTCTACATGTAGATGCATTTTAGAGATTGCATGATTCATTTTTAACAAAAGGAAGAAGAAAGAACAACATATATACCTGAGCTCAAAATAATTTCTAATTTTCATCCTAAATCCAAGTTAATCACATAAATATTACTGATATCAATGTCGTTGCACATCCATGGCATACATTTTGCATTCATAAAAGAGAAAGATCAAATACAAAAACAAAGCATTCATACATTACATTTATGTTACATCCTAAAAAAAAGCATCCATACATTTCCTTGCATAAGAAAAATTCAAAAAACATTCATTTTGCATATTCACATAGCATCATTTGAAACACATTCATATAAGTAATCAGCCACAGAGCATAAGTGATGTCATCATCTAAATATAACTCATCAAGAGACCAAGGATATAAATCACATGTGCATCAAATGTAAACATATATCAAAGAAAAGAGAGCCCATGAACATATCAGAATCAAGAATAACTGCATCAGATATATATCAAATCATAGAATTGATGACATGTAACTGATTAAATGTTTGACAATGTTAAGTTGAAGATAATGCAAGGCATTTAATCAGTTAATGGTTTGTATTGTCATTCATGCCAACTTGATATCATCTGTATGATCATGTATAAAATGCCAAAGACTTCAGAGAATCAATGGAACAAAGGTTATGCTTTCAGAAATGCATAAAATTCAAGCATTCACTAAGTGACAGATAACACCAACGGAGTGCACACCATCGGTAAAGGCAAAGAAGAAAAGTCATAGTGATACCCGACAAGTAGAAGATAGTGTTTCCCGACGAAGCAAAACCACAGGATGCTCAACGAGATGAAAAGTAGAGTTGCTCGACGAACAGATATCCCGAAGCTAACTAGAGTCACACCGACAGAACTGGCAGTTGTAACTGATGACTAACTGAAGAGTTGACCGACGGAATAGAGAGTTCAGAAAATGACAAAATATCTAGCTGGCAAGAGCTAAAGATAGACTTAACTGGTTGTTTTCTTTGTTTTATTTGACCAAAGTTAAGTGATTTATTTAAAGAAGATTTGTATAGTTGGCATAAAGATAACTACGAGATAAATTAGGAGTTATGCTTTAAATTGGATTGGCTGGATTGTTTTTCATGCCAATAATCAAGAATCAAGAATCAATGAATATTATGTCTATATAAGAGACAAGCTTAATTCATTTTTGATATAACAATCACATGAAAAGGGATTAAGGGGAGTGAATAGAAAGAGGATACTGAAGAGAAACTGATGAAGAATAACTTCATACATTCCTGATCAATCAAGCTAAAGGAGAGCTAAGGAATTCTGCAGACATCGATGAACAGTGAGCACAACCTCACAGAGAAGAAAGTGTGGAGCACAAAAGAATTGAATTGATAAATTGATTAGAGAGGTAATGTACTTAAATAGATCTGAAAATCTGCAATTCAAGTTGCATTAGAAACATGTCATTTTGTTTCAGTTTAACCATTGAAGCATCAAGTCTCTTAACAGAGCAGGACTTAACACTCTTCTATATATTGAGGTACATCCCAAGGAGTGCCAAAAAGGTTGATTCATGAAAGTAGGATTGGATATGCCCGATGCCTATTGATGGTCTAAGAGAGAGGTTGATTCAAGGATGACAGCATTAGATGCCCGATACTAAGTGACAACCTATATGTGTAAAATCCTCTAACAAGGTCACACCTAATAGTGTGTTTGTAGCCTTTAACAGGGTTGGCTCTTAACATGGCTCGCTTCAAAAGAGTGAAAATTTGGGGTACCGGTCCCAGTGGTTTTTTCTCTTAACAGGGTTTCCACATTAAAAAACCATGTGTTATGTGTGTATGGTTTATTACTTTACTATTTTACATTTCACATATGCATTTCTGGATTTATCGGTATACTCTGCATATTTACTGTATTTCGATAGATAGTTATATTGCTTATTGGTAATCAAGGAGAATAAGGATAGACAAGGAAAACTGACAGACAGTTAATAATTATAAGTATTTCGTGGCATGCATCTTGTAGGTTCTTAATATTCTGAGGTTTATTTGATTGGTGGTTAGAATAAAGATAAGTTTTTGAGGCCACTGATTCACCCCCCCTCTCAGTTATTACTAACAATCGGTATCAGAGCTTGTGTGCTTAGAAGGAAGGTTTCAAGACCTAAGTCAAAGATCACAAGATGAACAGACGAGATGTGCCCAAGTTGAACAAAGATAATTTTGCTTCATGGCAAAGCAGGATAAGAATCCACTTATCAGGTATTGGTAATGATGTTACTCAATTCCTTGAAATTGAATATGTGTTGCCCATAGGAGCACCAACAATTGAATAAATGAGAGAGAATCATGAACATAATGGCATGATGATAGAGCTTACTTCCTCACTCTCCGATGCTAAATTTGAAGATGTCAAAGATTGCAAAAATGCAAAGCAGATGTGGGACAAACTGAAGCTTGTACATGGTGGTGACAAAAATGTTTTGAGAGCCAAGGAAGAAAGTCTTAGAGGAAAGTTTGATGATCTAAAAATGAAAGGAGAAAACATCACTTAGTACAACACAATAATTAAAGAGGTAGTCAATGCTATCCAAGGATTTGGAGGTGTACTAGAAGAAGATACAGTGGTAAGTAAAATTCTAAGAACCTTACTACCTACTTATGCTATTAGAGTATCTGCCATTCAAGAAATGAGAGCAGTAGCAAATAGTAATGTTACTCTAGACAGTTTAATTGGAAGACTGATTTCATTTGAGATGAATAACTTCGATAATAGTGTCTTACCAAACATAGGGTCTACATTCAAAACTTCCATGAGAATAAGTAAATCAAGTCACAAAAACACTATGAGAAAAGATAGTGATAGTGAAAGTGAAGAAGATGATCTTGATGAAATTGAAGCACTTATGGCTAGAAGAATGCAGAGAGGCAAAGGTAAATTACCACTTGTTTGTTTTAATTGCAAAGAGATTAGACTTTTTGCTGGAAGATGTACTAACAGAAGAAAGGATGATAGAAGTAATGACAGATCTTTTGAGAAGAAGTCTGACAGAGGTGATTACAGAAGCTACCAACAATTAGAAAGAAGAGATACCTAAGACTATAAGGACAAAGGAAAGAAGGTCATCTACCTAGAAAAATGCAAGGATGATGATACTGACACTGAATCTGATGAAGACATCGAGATGGTGATTGTGGCTATAAAAGATGATTCAGATGATGATGAAGAAAGGTATGTAGAAATATCTCTCATATCTAAAATTAGAAAAAATGATGTTTGGATCATAGATAGTGTCTGCACTCATCATATGACTGGTGATTAGGAAAATTTTGAGACTTTTGAATACTACAAGGGTGGATCAGTAAGAATGGGAAATGACACACCTTGTCTAGTTGAAGGTAGAGAAACAATAATGTTGAATAACCAGATAAAATGTGAAAATAATTATTGGGTAAATGGATTGAATTATAATCTATTGAGTGTTTCTCAGTTGAATAATTAAGGTCACCAAGTAGCATTTGAAAACAAAAAGGCAAAGATCTTCAACAAATCTGGAAATCTGATTGGTACCATTGAGCAGACAAAAGGTAACTTATTCTATCTGAATGATACTGAATCCACTTGTTTGATTGCTACAAATGAAGATATATGGTTGTGGCACAAAAAAGACTATGTCATTTGAACTTTGACAACATGATAAAAATTAGCAAAAAAAAAAATGTCAGAGGCTTACCGACAATGACCAAGCCCGACAACATCATGTGTAAAAACTGTCCAAAAGGTAAAATGACAAAGTCTAGTTTCAAAAGAAAGACTCATACATCTGATGCAATTCTAGAATTAGTCCATACTGATTTATGTGGACCCATGAGGACAAAGAGTTATTATGGAGATAGATATTTTATTCTTTTTTTTGATGATTACTCTAGAATGATGACATTTATGTTTCTAAAAGATAAATCAGAAGCATTTAAGCTATTTAAATAGTATAAGGATTTGGTAGAGAAACACAGTGGTAAGGATCTAAAATGTTTGAGATCAGATAGAGGAGGTGAGTTTATATTAGATGAATTCACTAACTTTTGTAATGAGCATGGTATAAAAAGACAAGTTTCTGCACCAAGAACACCACAACAAAATGGAATTGCTGAGAGATGGAACAAATCAATAGTTGACTGTGATAGAACACTGATGATAGAAAAATGCATCACCCAAATATTCTGGAGGGAAGCTGTCAGTACTGCTGTCTGCACACTGAACATAGTACAACTGAAGAAAGACACTAAGAAGACACCTTATGAGCTATGGTATGGATACACACCCAATGTGAGTTATTTCAAAAATTATGGGAGTTAATGTTATATCTTAAAGGATGATAGAAATGGAAAACTTGACTCCAAGAGTGATGAAGGAATTTTTCTAGGGTATTCTACCAAGAGCAAGGCTTACAAATGTCTAAACAAAGCCTCTAACAAAATTATTGAAAGTGCAAATGTAAAGATAGATGAATTTGCAGAGAAGAATGAACAGGAAAGCACTAAAGAACCAGAGGACTATAATAAGTTCACTTAAATCAAGGAACCTGAGACTCTACCCTACCAAAAATGTAGAGCCCCAGAGCTTCAAATCATTGCTCCCGAGCATTAGGCTGCAAATACCGACGGTCAGGATAATGATCAAGATAATGTGGAAGGTGATGAAGAACAAAATCAAAATCAAAATAATGATCAAGCTTATCGACAAAGGACTATACCTATACTTGCAAGATATGTAAGAAGGAACCATCCAGAGGTCTAGATCATAGGAGATAAGAAAGCTGGTACAAGAATAAGAAGTAAGTCTTTTAACTCAAATTATTTAATTTGTGAGTTTGAGCCAAAATTTGTCAATGCTGCACTAGATAATGAGGAATGGATAAGTGCTATGAATGATGAGATTGAGAAGATTGAGAAGAACAAAACATGGTCACTTGTGCCAAGACCAGATGACAAGAATGTCATCGATACAAAATGGATATTCAGGAATAAGCTAAACAAGAATGGAGAAGTCACAAAGAACAAAGCAAGACTAGTATGCAAAGGGTATGCACAAGAGGAAGGTATAGACTATGGAGAGACCTTTGCACCTATTGCTAGGCTAGAAGGAGTAACAATATTAATTGCTTATGCTAAATTCAAAGGATTCAAGGTATACCAAATGGATGTCAAGTCAACATTCCTAAATGGAATACTTGAAGAAAAGGTATACATTGAACAACTAGAAGGGTTTGTTGATCCAGACAAGAAGGACATGGTATGTAGACTTCACAAAGCCTTGTATGGATTGAAACAAGCTCCTAGAGCCTGGTATGAATGATTTAATTCCTATCTAATAAGTATTGGATTTGTAAGGACTAGTGAAAACAATAATCTTTATTTAAAAGAAGATACTGATGCTAACACCCTGATTGCTGAAATATTTGTTGATGATATCATATTTGGAGGCAATGATATGCTATGTAAATCATTCGCTAGTGAGATGAGAAAATACTTTGAGATGTCTATGTTTGGTGAGATCAAGTTCTTTCTTGGTCTCTAGATCATGCAACAAGGAGAAGGTATTTTCATTACACAGTCCAAGTACATCAAAGAGGTCCTGAAAAATATTCAAGATGGAAGAATCCAAACTAGTTGGAACACCGATTTCTACTGGATGTAAGTTGACAAAGGAGGACAAGACAACAGAGGTAAATTAGACTTTGTACAGATCAATGATTGGAAAACTCATGTATGTTGTACACACTAGACCAGATATTGCACATGTAGTGGAAATTGTTGCTAGATTTTTTGCTAACCCCAGGGAATCACATATGACTGCTATGAAATGAATCCTAAGATATATGAAGAATACTGAGGAATTTGGCTTATGGTATAGAATAGAAGGTAAATTTGAACTAAAGGTGTTTATCGATGCTGATTAGGCTGGAAATTTTTATGACCGGAAGAGCACAACTGGGGGAGCATTCTTTATGGGTGACAGACTTGTCACATGGATTAGCAAGAAGCAGGGATGCATCTCACAGTCTACTGCAGAATAAAAATATGTTGCTGCTACTGCAAATTGCTCAAATATTGCATGGATCAAATAGTTGCTGGAAGGTATGCATATGAAGATCTTAGAACTAGTGACTATCTATTGTGATAACACTAGTGCAATAAACATTTCCAAGAATCTAGTCATGCATGCAAAGACTAAACACATTGCCATCAAGTATCATTACTTGAGAGAACAAGTTGAAGACAAAGAGGTGATACTTGAGTATGTGCAATCAAAAGAACAATTGGCTAATATCTTCACCAAGCCACTACCCAAGGATACATTTGAGTACATGAGAAAGGGACTAGGGGTAAAATCCTTGTCTGCCAGTCAGTCAAAGATTGAAGGCTGCATCAACCTACTTACTATTAGAATATCATTCATGTTGATGCAAAGCAAAGAGAAGAAGTTCAAAGCTACATTTATATACAGACATGTATATATCAAAACTAAGCACCAGAGCATATTGTTGTATTGCCGATGGATAAGGGAAATTCAAGGAATATATTATGGATAAGAGGAAAATGATTGTTTAACATGAATGTCTGATACTTGTAACAATTGGTAACAATTTTTTTTTGGAATTATTGTAAAAGGGAGAGAAAGTATCCATATTATCACATTATCATAGTCTTTAGAAAAAGAAGAAAGATTATCCATTATCAGATTACTTCAACAGGGAGAGAAGTTAGGAGTTAATCCAAAAGAAGAGTTGCTGACAAAAGAGAAAGACATCAAATGCGAAGAACAATCAAAGGGAGAGATATTGACACAAGGAAAGGATGCAACACATTAGAACAAGAAACACAAAAAGCTACAAGAATCAAATCTAAGCTAAAACAGAGCTTACCAAAGTTCAGACATTTATGAGTTATCAAACAAAGATTGGTAGTTTGATGAATCTCAACAATTGTATTTCATATTGTATTAGAAGTAGTATAGTATGATAATATAAGTTTGTTGCCATTAATGCCAAAGGGAGAGATTGATGACATGTAACTGATTAAATGTTTGACAATGTTAAGTTGAAGATAATGCAAGGCATTAAATCAGTTAATGGTTTGTATTTTTATTGATGTCAACTTGATATCATCTGTGCGGTCATGTATGAAATGCCAAAGACTTTAGAGAATTAATGGAACAAAGGTTATGCTTTCAACAATGCGTAAAAGTCAAGTATTCACTAAGTGATAGATAACACCAATGGAGTACACACCATTGATAAAGGCAAAGAAGAAAAGTCACAGTGATACTCGACGAGCAGAAGACAGTTTTGCCCGATGAAGCAAAACCACAGGATGCCCAATGAACTGAAAAGTAGAGTTGCCCAACGAACGAAGATCCTGAAGCTAACTAGAGTCACACTGACACAAATGGCAGTTGTAACCAAAAACTAACTGAAGAGTTGACCGACAGAACATAGAGTTCAGAAAATGACAAAATATCTAGCTGGCAAGAGCTAAAGATAGACTTAACTGGTTGTTTTCTTTGTTTTATTCGACCAGAGTTAAGTGATTGATTTAAAGAAGATTTGTATAGTTGGCATAAAGATAACTACAAGATAAATTAGGAGTTATGCTTTAAATCAGATTGGCTAGATTGTTTTTCATGCCAAGAATCAAGAATCAAGAATCAAGAATAAATGAATATTATGTCTATATAAGAGACAAGCTTAATTCATTTTCGATATAAAAATCACATGAAAAGGGATTAAGGGGAGTGAATAGAAAGAGGATGCTGAAGAGAAACTGATGAAGAATAACTTCATAAAGTCTTGATCAATCAAGCTGAAGAAGAGCTAAGGAATTCTGCAGACACCGACGAACAGTGAGCACAACATCATAGAGTAGAAAGTGTGGATCACAAAAGAATTGAATTGATAAATTGATTAAAGAGGTAATGTACTTAAATAGATCTAAAAATTTGCAATTCAAGTTGCATTAGAAACAAGTCATTTTGTTTCATTTTAACCATTGAAGCATCAAGTCTCTTAACATAGCAAGACTTAATAGTCTTCTATATATTGAGGTACATCCCAAGGAGTGTCAAAAATGTTGATTCATGAAAGTAGCATTAGATATGCTCGATTCCTATTGACGATCTAAGAGAGAGGCTGATCCAAGGATGACAACATTAGATGCCCAATACTAAGTGACAACCTATATGTGTAAAATCCTCTAACAAGGTCACACCTAACAACATTTTTGTAACCTTTAATAGGGTTGGCTCTTAACAAGGCTCACTTCAGAAGAGTGAAAATTTGGGGTATTGGTCCTAGTTCTTTTTTCCCTTAACAGGGTTTCCAAGTTAAAAATCCATGTGTTATGTGTGTATGGTTTATTACTTTACTATTTTATATTTCACATATGCATTTATGGATTTATCGGTATATTCTACATATTTACTGTATTTCGGTAAATAGTTATACTTCTTATCAGTAATCAAAGAGAATAAGGACAGACAAGGAAAACCGACACACAGTTAATCATTATAAGTATTTCATGGCATGCATCTTGTAGGGACTTAATAATCTAAGGTTTATTTGATTGGTGGTTAGAATAAAGATAAGTTTTTGAGGCCACTGATTCACCCCCCCTCTCAGTTATTACTAAAAAGAACCAGATCAAAACTATGGAACTGTCTACAAAAAGAGTATCAAAATATCAGTATGAATCAAATATACATGTGTAAATGTCACCGAACAAAAGAATGATATCGGAAATATCTAGATATACAATATGATCTCAACAATATATAAAAAAATATAGTATCAGGACTGACTCCCACCCTGTCCCTGATCTGGCAGAGGGGGAGGAGGTGGAACAAAGGGAGGAGGAGGAGGCATTTCTCCCTCAGACTATTGAGCCAAGTGTGAAAAGGATAGTGCTCTCTGACCCTCTAAAACTGCAACATGGTATAAAGAAAAATAATAGGCCACTCTCTATCCCTGGTGTGTGGCTATCCGAGCCTGCACATCTCTCTCTGCTTTGAGCATATCACCCTGCGTATCTTGCTCTGGTCTAAGGTGCTCAAGCTGTGTATCCCTGTCTATAAGAAAGGTCTCTAAAGTAGTAATCCATGCCCTGAGCTTCTCCCACTCACACTCACACTATGATAGAGCATATTCATCTCGGCCAGAGCCTCTACCTGTGTCCTATCCTGAGGGCCCATCCTGTGGCCTCTCCTGTTGGATATCCCACTGCCTCTGTCTCTACTGCTCTCTGGTAAGTAATGGCCTAGGATCTCTATGTGGAGAAACAAATCTGAAATGATTCTGTTGACCCTCTTTACTGCCACTAGCACCACCACTACCACTGACAGCTCCTCCACCCCTATCATCTCCACCATCATCACCATCATCCAGACCCTATCCTCTATCTGGAGGAGGAGGACGTCTCCCATCTCATCCCCCACCATCTCTCCTAGCTCCCCTCTCTCTCTAAGCTCCTCCTCTACCTCTAACAGGATGATCCTCGATAGGATCATAATATAAGGGTTCCTCTATATGAGGAATGGCCTCATTAGGTACAGTGAACCGTGGAAAGAGATGCTGGAGCATCTGTGCAAGATAACCATCATAACACCCTACATCTTCCACATTTAGGGGAAGGTTCTACACAACTCCAACCATCTCCCTCATCTCCCGATGAGCAGTCTCATACATCAACTAGGGACCCCACACTACTACCTCATCTCGGATCCTGGCATATACAGTCATGTCCTGACAGATGCCTTGTACTCAGCCAAACTATCTCAAAACCTGGGTGTGTAAGAAATTCTCTATGATATATAAGGTCTGACTGATCAAGTACCTGCTCTAAAAGAAGAATGGCATCTGTCGTCTGTCTGATGCCCACTCCTTGCAATCCAAGTATGGCTGCCATACCACTACTGTCATGTCATCAAGAAGATGACACCAGTACTCTACCTTGCCCAGATGGGGCTGTTAAATAAGACCTGAGTACATGTATACATAAGGCTTCTATGGTTCTCATTGCCTATCTACTATCAACCATGTAACTAGGATATGCTCCCAGGCCTAGATCTGAAGAATCAGGATCCCCATAGTCATGCTCCGGGAATGCTGGTATACAATCTCATGTAACTCCCTATAAATATGCGTCAGGATGCAACTGCCCCAGAAAAATCTCTGAGAGGAAACAACCATCTGGTCTTGCATGTCTACCCATCCTACCAGAAAACTGTGCTATCCTCTATCTGGCATCAAGATGCCTCCAATCATTCCAACTAAGTATACAACAAGACAAACATAGTGATCACACATATAATCCTAGGTAATATATATACATGCAATGGTGTCATCTCCAAAGAAATGACACTCTAAAGCAATAGCTCTCTGAGAGGTTGAATCAAACTGCACCTCTTGCCCCATCACAAGCACTCGCAGAATCTGCCACATGTCCTCTGGTGTGACAATCATCTCGCCAATTGGGAGATGGAAGGTGTTGTGCTCTGAGTTCCATCTCTTGGAAAGAGCAACCAATAACCCTTGATCTACCCTAATATTAGATAAATTAGCTAGGGATAAAAGTCCCACCCTAGCAGCTAACCCATGCTCATCATTTGTCAGCTGTCAGGACAAGGCAAGAACACGACCCGGATATGGTCCTCAGATTGATACTACCTCAAAAGGGACCTATTTCACATAAAGATAGCAATTAAAAAATCAAATCGACATTCTATCTATGATAACAACACATAAACGTAATCAACTAAGTGTTTTGACAGCCCGCAGATGGCAACAGTTCACAGTTGGCAGCATTCTAAGTCTAAAAACCAAAAATGATCCTAGATCTATAGGATACAAGTTTCTTATGGGATATGATCCTTAATTTATAGGATACAATGGGGCATCCCGGATATGATACAAGATTAACAGGGGGCAATGCAGGATGCAGCGTACGACCCTATTTCGTAGGGTAGGACGCAATTCAAAAGCCATTCTAAATTTCATAAATACGATGCAAAATTGAAAAACAAGGTACGATCCAGGAAATCCTAGATACAACGCAGAAATTCTTGTCTCCACAGGATACAACATGGGATTGACCAGGGGTGATCCAAAATACCGGATTTGACGCAAAACTAAATTGGCTGTAATTTCTAAAAAAATGCATAAAAATTAAAATTGCAAATTTAACATGGTAGATTTACGAGTAATTACCAGAGGTGGGTAGACGACCAGGCATTGATGTCAATGGCTGAGCTCAAAATGATGCTTCTCCATGGGGATCACCATCTTCTCTGTAGAGATTTGAAAATTACTAAGGGTAAAAGTGAAAATGAAAAGGTAAAAGGTAATTTTTGGGATATATATTGGCCTTTTGAGCTATTTAGGAGCTCCAAAACTCCTTCCAAACAACTGAAATTCAATTTTGTTCTCTTTTTGATCAATCCATAACCAAATCGAAGGTGCCTATGCCATTTTACACTATACAGTAAAATCTTATGCCCATTCCAAAAATTGCAGATTTGCTCCATGTGTTCTGAATATGATTTGCAGGCTTCGCACATTCAGTTTTATGGGTCTATATCCTCAAAATTGCACATTATTCATTAAAGATCTTGGTCAGACATCATTTAATCAGACTCAAACTCACATTTTCACATGATTAACTTGGTACCATTGTAAACACACCTTCATTTCTTCGGTTCTTCTAATCCATTCTGTTGGTTCTTTTTTTATGTTGTAATAGAAATAACAACAACCTCTTCCCTTTATGAATGTTTTTATAGAGGAGCCACCTCCAAATGTATGCTCATGCAAGAAAAGGACAAACTAACAAGCACTTTCCTAATACTTCTACACTTTAGGCCCTGTGACACCAAGGGGGGTATACCCTACAATACCTTCTGATATGTCTTTAAAGGTACTATCAAGTAGTAATCTCATAATGACTCAACATGACTGGGAGATACTAGGTAATTGGCTAACTACCCATTGAACATCAACCATGAGATGGAGTATGAGATAGAAAAATATTACAACCTTATACAAATGAATACTTAATGGATTTTAAGATGTTTGCATTTAGGAAAATTCAACCAATGTGCAACTAGATATGCAATAAAACAAAACCTATAAGCTTCAGATCAGTGCTTTATCCTTTTGGGCAATACTCTGACTCAGATATAATATACTAAAATTAATGTTTGCCAATGACTTTAAATCATAATACTACACCCCAAAACCCATACTACTGACATAATCCTTGCAGTGTGTCAGATGAATCTATGCATAAATCAGAGCCTAATTTAATATGATCCTAGATAAAAACTCTCAAGTTAGTACATAAACACATAAAAACTATGCTATTGAATCAGAAAATTCATAACTCATATGACAAATAACACATGAGAGATTGGAATTTGGATCTTTGTATTATATTTAGAAAAACTTATTTCAGTATAAAAAAATACTCAGAGATAACCTGCAAAAGATCTCTCAACTATTTATTTCTCACTTCTTACAATATCTAGTACAAATCATACTATCTTTCCCTTCTTGACCAAAAAATTTACAAAATGGTTTACATTACAAATTTTCCAGCCCTTTCCAATGATCTTGGGAATCCTTTTAAAATTTAGGATTACAACAAGCTTCAGATCAATTGGAATAAGGACAAATCAATGACTCACTAAGAAGACAAAATAGCTAATGGAGTGATAGCCACTCTTGTTACAATAGATATTTGGCACATTTTGTCTCTTGACTGCTTTGTACTTGTAGTTGCTTCAAAGTTGTTCGGTGTGAGACATCTGGAGTCTGTTGTCCTTGATGCTGTTGATGTAGGATCCTTACTCTCAACTGTATCAACCAACTTGTTGGGCTTCTTCATCCATTTGCATTTTCTCATCTTCATCTGGATCAACAATTGTGTACCTATCCTTCCAAGAAGTGTACACCTCATCACTTAGCCAGTTAAAACCAAGGACTTCATGTTTATTGCTGACGATCTCACCCCAGCTGGTGCTTGCCTTCTTAACTTCTCCCTTCCAGAACTCCAAAAATTCCCTCGCTTTGTTAATGATGCTTATAGTTTGAACAAACAAAATTGTGCCCTCCAAGGTAATGATGCTATGTGTCTGGGCATTTATTGTTTCTTTTATTTGTCTTAACCACAACGCCTCATTCTTTATATCACCATATTTTTTAAACATGTTAGGGTACATTTAATATCTATCCTTTGAAAATTCTCTCCTCAAGGTTTCTACCTTTCTGATGAGGATATTCCTTTTGATATCCAAGTCCACCATTAACTTCAAACATTTCTGAGTTCTAGTCAAAACAATATCAATATTATTTTCTTCTTTGGATATGGAATAAAATGATTTCACCTTAGTCCCTTTTCCTTTCCATGTGTCCATGACCAGACCCCATTGATCTTTGTCTGCATCATATTCATTGATAATGTTGAAAACCCTTTTTCCCAACAAATAAAGATCAGCAAGATTCACCTCTTTAACACATCTCAAGAGGTCGGAGTATATTTTTTCAGAATGCCTCTATTTAACCCATTCTTTTGCTTCTTTTAATGCTAAAGATTCTTCAAGATCTTTCTTAGAGGTTTCTTCTAACCTTTTCCTTTCAGAAAATAATCTATCTCTTTCACTCTCCACATCTGCTAGAGTAACAGGGCTTGATGACATAGGAGGAGGATAAGTGACATATGGGATGGATGATGAAGGTTGGTAGGGTTCTTGAGAAATCATCATCTAAGGGATAGAACTTTCTGATCTCTTACCTTCTAGTTCAACAATCTTTTTAGCCTGTTCAATACTCTTCATCTTCTCTTCATTATAGGCACCCAAAACTCTATCAAATTTTTCACTTAGGCTCTTGAGTTCATCTTCTAATTTTTGGGATACACTTACACTAAACTTAGTAGATTCCAAAGTTATACCTGCTGCTTCAACAACCCCTATTTCTGCAACTCTCCTTACCAAAAGGCTACCTGAATGCTCAGCCTGAGTATCTCCATCAGTTATCTTGGGGTTTCTTTTTCTCAATTGCCACATAACCAGGGCTGCATGATCCTCATAGAACTTTACACACTTTGAAGCTTGCTGTACTTCTGCTTCTGTGACATGAACCATTTTTGTTTCCTTTCCGATGACATAAAAAAAAATAACATCAGCTATGTCCCATTCAGGGAGTATCAATACTCCTTCCCTCTTGACTAAATCTCTGCCTTCTTCAGGAGTTATCTTTTTAAACCTAGATAAAATCTCTTTCTTGATTTCATTTTCAATTTCCTCTTTGCCTTTGGTAGGTTTTTCTTCTTGCTTTTGTTGGCATCTATTCTTAAATTCATTAATATGAATTCTCCATAGGAATTGGAAAAATTCCCTCTCTCTTTAACAAAGTTGTCATTAGAAATAAATTTCTCACTTGCCTGTTGTGTCAAAGAATCTAGCTCTTTGCCAGCAAATTCTGCTACTGTCAGATCCAATTGAGCATGTTTTGGCTCTTCAGGCATTCCTTCCTGTAATTCATCAACTGTAACATAGATATGCCCAGTGTTTCCCATTTGCAATAATTACTGAGCTATAGCTTTTTCATCCATGATCATTGGGGATTGGGAGGGAGAATAGACCTGTTCATGTTGTTTTTGCTATCCCTCTTGTACCTTTTTCCTCTTGGGAGATGGAAAACTTTGTGCACTAGGCTCTAGTGGCCTCTTTCCTTTAGGATCACTGATCCATCCACTTGTTGGTAATATTGTGCTATATCCCATTCATTTGTACACTACATACTCTCCTTGTGGGATATTTCTAATAGGGAAGACTTTACCCAAAATTTCTTTATCCTTCTCTGGCTCTGTCTGCAATATGATATCTCTTTTTTGGCTCAAATCTTGCATAATTTCTTCAAACATATCCATTAGTGACTCAATCTTCTTGGTCCAAGGCTGGAAATCCTTCAAAGGATCATATGTTATATCAAAATGGTGAATAAAATCAAGGATTTTCTTGTAAGCCAACCATTTTTATTTTATTATTTCCTAGTTAATTAAGTCAAATTCATTTCTGACTATGTCTTCCAAAAAGTTGAATCGATGATTCAAAACTACACACTTTATTTTTTGCCTGAATATGTATTTAATGAATCCCTCAGGGTCAGCACACCTGGATACTAATGTGGTCAGATTGTAGGGTTTCAAAAAATCCTGCAAGTGTTTCCATCCTCCCTTGGTGATGATAAAATTATGAGCAACAATGATTACATGAAAGATTTTTCATTTTCCTCTTCCAGTCAGGGCATCTTCTTGCAAACTTCCAATCTATCTTAGGACCTCTGCCAATCATATCTTAAGGGGCACTCTTTAGGGTAAAATGTTTGGCACTCCCCTGAAACCATAGACCCTTAATATAGTTGACACTAGATAAGGGATAACATCACCCTAGTTATGTACTATATTGAGCTCTTGGTCATATTCCTTTGGCCTCAAGAATTTTGATAATGGTACAGGAATCCTAGGGTCCTCTTTCATCAACAACGTCCTGAGTCTGGCAGCAAAATACCTGTCAAAATTTATATAGCTAGCCTCTTTATTGTCCCAGGTCATGTCTGCATTCCACAATTGTACAAGCATGATTTCATTATCCTTAAATCTTGTCAGCTCCATCTCCTTCTCAAAATAATCTTCCCCCTTATATAGAAACATATGCATCAACAATGAATACCATGCAAAAGGTCTGGACACCTTTGTGTTCTGGACACTTATCAACCCTTCATGAATCAGGTCTACAATATATGGGGCGAAATAAAAAATTATTGCTAGATAGGGATGCAAAATCTCAACCATCATTAGCATATAATGGATAGGCATCTCAACTTGCTCATCATCTCCACATATTTGACAAAGATCCCTATAAACTGATTTGGCCTTGAAAATGATATAATCAGGTTTAAAAGGTTCTTTTGTGTTAGGTCCTACCAGAATTAAGTCCCCAATTGTTCCAAAATATTGCTTGAGGGGCCCTTCTCTGAAGTATTTCCTCTGGGCTTGGTAAACCTCTTTTAATTGAACAAAATCAATCTTATCCATAGAAGTGTTTGGATCATTCAAACTGAATACCTCCCTAATCTCTTATGCAGTCACTTTTATTAGGATCTGCCCATTTTTGTCCCTGACTACTCTAGATATGCTGTCATAATTCCTAGCTATACGTGTAAGCATGTCCATATCTATAAAAATACTAGGCACTACCAACTTGCCTATGTCAAACTTCCATACATTATTGTGTGGGAGATTAACATTTCTTTGACCAAAGGGCACCTTAAATAAGGCCAAACCAGTCATACCTATTTTGGCATCCATAACAGATTGACCCAAATCATATAACCCTTAAGTGATTTTTAGTCATGGATCCTTGGGGACTAATTCTTTTGTTTTTGAGGCATCATTAGTTGACATGGTTAATTGTTGCAACAAATCATCGCAGACATTTCTATCCTTATAATTGACCTTCTCAGAGAACTCTCTTCTGGGCGGCATTATGGATTTAAAGTTTGATAGTCTAACAATAAATAAAACCTTCCTCTTTTTACACACCCTATTAATCCCCTTATATTTCTTACAACCTAGAATTATCAGTACCAGAAGATTACCAGTTCGGCAAGAAGCTTGAAAATCTGACCGCAATCACCACAATTTCACTCTGATCTACAACTGATGTCAATCATGCAAAATTATTTTAGTGATTGACAAGATAGCAATCCCATCATCTTAAACTTTAAAATTTAACTGGGAAGAAAGCACACGTTCGCCATTACTCCTCCGAGTTCAATGCTTGGCATCCAACTGTTGAAACTTTCTCTTTCTGTATTTTAAAATAGAACCGTCAATTCTACTAGCTTTTAACCATATTGGACGGTCTACAATGAATCCTCCTCAATGTTCATCTCCTTAGACACATTGACAGCATGTTGTGTTCCCTTGATAGTTAAAATTTGATCACTTTTGACCTAAGGCTTCGTGCCAGCTATCTGATCCTTCTTAACCCATTTGATCTTTACTTAACTCTACGTTACTATGCGGGCCCCATGAACTAGGACACATGTCATCAGGATGCTTTCCCTTGATGAGTAAAGATTGAACACTTTATACTTAAGGCTTAGCGCCGACCGTTGGATCTTCTAAATCTTTAGTGACTTTAATCACCTTTACAACTTGCAGCTTCTATCCTGTAGGGACATGTGGCGGCATGGTGCAATGACTTATTGATTAAAACAACATCAAATTTGATCTAAGGCTTTATACCAACCATTAGATCTTTATCAACTTAACTGGTCTTTACTCAGCCTGCCTATGGCCCACGACTTTGATCTCTTGGGACACGTGGCAAGATGTCACAATGCCTTGATGATTAAAATCATCGCTTCTTTCATTGGAGGATTTGTGCCAACTGTCAGATCTTCTTGAAGATGATATGCATTTAATCAAAACTTAAATCATCCGTTGGACCCACTAGACTCCACGTGGAAGCATGGCGCAACCCCTTAATGAATATTGTGTGTGCATCTTTACCATAAGCCTTTGCGCCAGCCATTGGATAAAATCTGACATGCTTTCAATTTAACTTCATTTGCTCATTCATATCTAGAACCATTGAAGACACGCATCATCACAACACTATCCCTCAAAGAGTAACTCAACAACATCTTTGTCATGAGGCTTTGCACCAGCTGTTAGATTATATCTAACTTATCCTCCATTTAACCTTTCCTTTTTGACGACACTTTGGCCCACCTAAGACACGTGTCACAATGGAAATTTCCATCAATGTTATCCTTCATTCATCTTTCATCCAGAGACAAAGCGCGTGCCCTCAGATCGACTTTGATCTACGGTGAGTAACAATTTGCTTTTCAATCTGCAACTTAATCTTCCAGGGACACGTGGCTAAATGGCACGTTCCCTTGATAGTTAAAAGTCATTCATCTTCATTATGAGGGAAAGTGACAACCATTAGTTTAAACAAGAATTGCATGACACATAATGAATTTTATTTAAAACATTCATAGACTTAGGACTTAGGGGATAAAACATGACTACGGGGTTAGGACACTGACAACTTAATAAACATGAACACTTTAAAAGGAACCCATTTGAGACATGACCTTAAGTGATAAAAAGTAACATGAAATTAGAAACCTCTTCAACTCTTAGGGTTTTAGTACCAAATTTATGCTATGAAATATGAAACAAGGGGTTTTTCAAGTGTTATTCACAAGACATTCTGCGAAAACAAACAAGGGACAGTGGCTCTTTTTGGGGATGAATACCTCGTGTAGGTGTTACAAGAATTTTGAATCTTGGGGAAAGCAAACCAACCTAATGGAAAACAAAATTACCACACAACAGGAAAACAAACTAAATTAAGACATAAATAAACACACTTGCAGAAATACACTATGTATACAATCCTAATGTTCATGGATAATTAGACTTCATGAGAAGTATAACTTGAAGAACTTTCCATGAACTGGCAGTTCTAAAATATTTCCAGTAAGCTCTTTCAAGAAATATGATTTTTTCCCATACCTCTCATGGACAATATAGGGTCCCAGCCAAATTGGTTCGAATTTCCCATGCTTCCCTTTATCTTCCAACATGGCATTCCACATGAGAACATAATATCCCAAATAAAAATGTCTTGAGACTTCCTTCTTGTCATACAAGTTCTTCACCTGCAATTGAAGTTTTGCATTCTTCACAGAAGCTTCCCTCCTGGCTTCATCCAACTCCACCAAGTCATTGATTCTCAATTGCATGTCAGTATCAATATCATCATCATAAGTGTGAACAAACTTGTACATCTGCATCAAATTTTTTTAGGGAAATCTTGCTTGGATTCCATAAACTAAATCAAAAGGTGCACATCCAATAGCCTTTTTTGATTTCACCCTATCTTCCCATACAACCAATGTTAACTTTGAATCCCAAACCTTCTTGTTTGTATCCAGAACTCTTTTAATAATCTTGAGGAGGCTCTTATTTGTGGATTCAGCTTGGCCATTCCCTTGTGGATGATAGGGTGTAGAGTAAGAGGTCTGAATACCATATTCAACACAAAAATTGACATATTCCTCAGATTTAAAACACATGACATTATTTGAGATTATCTTCTCTGGGAAACCAAATCTATTAATTATGTTCTTTAGTAAAAAATCAATTACTACTTTACTTGTAGCTCTCTTTGTGGGATTTTCTTCCACCCACTTATTAAAGCAGTCTTTAGCTACAATAATCCATGAATGTCCTCCACTGGATTTTGTAGCTATCTCTCCTATAAGATCAATAGCCCATTGCTGAAAAGGGGCTTGAACTTCCACTGGTGTGAGGGGCACATTACTTGAGAATTTTAGCTTACCAGAGAAATGTTGGCAAGCATCACGTCTTTTAACCAATTGATAAGCATCTTTAAAAATAGTTGGCCACCAAAAACCTGCTCTCAAAATCTTATGTGCAGTAGTCTTGGCCATGTAGTGGCCACAACACACTCCATTATGCATCTCTTGCAGGATCCTGTTTGCTTGTTCTTTATCAACACACTTCAATAAAATTCCTTCAGGACTCCTCCACCATAATTCATCTCTTATTAGGGAAAAATAGATTGCTTGAAATTTTAATGTTCTTTTCTTATTATCATCCATGCCCTGTGGTCAATTCATCCTTTGCAAATAATAAATAATGTTAGTGTACCAATCACAATGGTCAAGGTTACAAATGAAAGGTCTCTGATCTTCCTCCAGGGTATTAATGTGATTAGCATCCAAGTTTTCACTAGCCATTAGTTTGGCTAAACCCATCCCCCTAACCAACTTTGTGATTTGGATTTCTATATGAACTCTTGAATCCTATTTATCCATCTGCATCTCTTTCTTGACACCTCTTATTGAGTAAAGATGTCCTTAATTGCTACTGAAGGGACATAAGCCACTACAATGGCACCTATTAAATAACACCTAAAAGCTTCACAACCTTTACCAATGCATATGCCTTCTTTTTAGTTATATCATGCTTGAGCTCTGCAACCTGCAATGATTTGCTAAAAAAGGCAATAGGCTGCTCAAACCCTTCTTCATTTTTCTTTAACAACACAACAACAATAGTGTGACAAGATGCAAATGAAAAAATATTCATGGGATTTGAATAATCAGGAGTTCTTAAGATAGGGGCATCCTTGATAGCTTGCTTAATCTCTTGAAAAGACTTGGTGGCCTCCCCATCCCATTCCATTTTAGCATCCTTCTTTAACATTTTTGAAATTGGTCTAATT
This sequence comes from Thuja plicata, assembly GCA_018584345.1. NCBI lineage: Eukaryota > Viridiplantae > Streptophyta > Pinopsida > Cupressales > Cupressaceae > Thuja > Thuja plicata. Next base: position 413,000 of record MU223787.1, on the reverse strand, counting down.
TTTTCAGCAAATTTAGTTACAAACCTTTTGAGAAAATTTACCTGTCCGAAGAATGACTGAATTCATTTGAAATTTCTTGGGATGGGCACTCTGTCAATAGTAGCTACCCTATCTGGGTCAATTCTAACCCCTTCTTTTGAAACAATGTGACCTAATAACTTACCTTTTATCACCCCAAAGATACACTTCTTGGGATTGAGAGATATCCCAAATTCTAAGGCTCTTTCAAATTTTTTTTCCAAGTGTTCACAATGTTGCTCTTCCTTTTTTGAATAAGCTGTGAGATCATCTTGATAGACTTCAAGAAAATTTTGCAGGAAGTATGAAAATGCAACATCCATGGCCCTTTGAAAAGTATCACCAACATTCATCAAACCAAAAGGCATCTTCACATACACATATGTTCCCCATGGCGTGGTGAAAGCGGTTTTGAACTGCTCTGATTCTTTGACCATAATTTGGTTATACCCAGAGAATCCATCCATCATGGACATAAGTTTACATCTAGTGACCCTCTGCAGCATATTCTCCATGTTTGGGAGAGCATAATTGTCTTTTAAGGAAGATATGATCAAGTTCCTAAAATCCACACACAGCCTAATGTCCCCATTCTTCTTTCTAACAAGGACCACATTAGAGACCCAGGAAGAATGCCTAATGTGATTGATTATCCCAACATCTTTCATATTTTTCAATTCCTTTTCCATCTTAGGCCTAAGGGTAGGATTTATGGGTCTCTGCTTTTGCCTAAAGGGCATGGCATCTTCCTTCAATGGAATTTCATGTTGAAATAGTTCCTCATTATATGCCTTTAGGTCATCATATGTCTAAGCAAAAACTTTTTTGTATTTCCTTAAAAGATTAGTCAGATCCTTCTTCACCTTGGGTGACATTTTCTTACCAATAAATAAATTCTTAGGAACTTCTTCTGTTCCCACATTGACCTCCTCCAAATCTTCAGATCTATTTACACATGTAACAGAATAAGGTCTATCCTTACTATCAAAGGCCCTCTCCAAAACAACTAGTCCTTTTGGGACTTTATTTGACTTCAGAAGCAATATCTCCTTTCCCAAGAAAATATCTTTTCCATCAATGTTTTTCACATACTTTGTGAAATCTCTCTCTTTGTTATCAAGACCCACCTCACAATACAAGAATCTAAGAATATCTACATCATCATCAAACACTTGCCAGCTATCCAAATTGTCAGGTATTGAAGGCCTAGTTTGAACTTCTATCTCATAAATTCTAGAAAAGGTGATGTCTTTTGGCCTTAAAGCAATGTTAGCTAGTAGATCTACCATTCTGTTTTGGCTTCTATCCATCCACTCAATACTGAATGCATCAAAACTTTCTATCTCATCCCATACTTCATTTTGGTACTACTTCAATCTATGGTTCTTTGATGCATATTTAGATCTGATTTGGGATACCACTAGCTCAGAATCTCCAATAACCCTGATGCATTTGATTCCATGTCTTGAAAATAGTCTCAGACCTATCAACAGAGCCTCATATTCTGCAATATTATTTGTACAATTAAATAATAGAGAAAATAAAAATTTGAAGGTTTTTCTAGAGGGTGATATTAACAAAATCCAGCACCAGCCCCCTCCTTAGAACTAGCACCATCAAAATACATTATCCATAAGTTAGATTGTTCAGATAAATTATTTACATCTTCTGACAACAATGCAGGTTGTGATCCTTTTACAATTTGAATTTCCTACACTTGAAATGACCCCATTTCAGTATCCAAGAAACAATTCATGTTATTATCATCTTGTTCCTCAGTCATATGAGGTGTTCTAGTTTCCCTTGATACTTTGATGTTTTCACCATTTATCTTGAAAGTGGAAAATGATAAATCACATTGGATGCTCCCCCCCATAGATTCACTCCATTTTCTTGACAATAAAATTCCATGTTGGGGGGGAATGTCTACAACCAATACACTCATAGTCAACACTTTATCAGGGAAAGTTGCCAATTTGTAAGGCAAAGCCTTAATAGTACCTATGAAAGGCACCTCTCTAGAGTCCATAGCTTGGCATCTCCCATGTGGAGTGTCTACCTTTAGTCCCATAGACCTCATGACTTCTGCAGGCATAACAGTATTGGATGCTCCAGAGTCAATCATGCAGTTCTTCAACATTTTTCCATTTATTAACAATGTTAGGAAAAAAGGATGGACTGTTTCTGCAGTAGTGCTAACAATATTGGTATCTAAATAAATTTGTGGAATCTTTGATACTAGTTCATCAGATTCCTTTGATGACTTATCCTTAGTGTCTGACACTTTCTTTTTCTGTTTGTAGTTTTGGTAGAGCTGACACTTTTCACCCATGTGAGAGTCTTTTCCTTGTGCTCTCCTATTCTCATCATTTCTAGTAGAGGCACTTTAACAGTTATCTGAGAAAAAAGTTGTCCCATATTCACATGGGTGTATGTTATATCAGAAATATCTGATTTTTGATTTGTGCAATCCACATCTTCTACTTGAGTAGCCAGTTTAGCTTCATTTCCCCTATGTGGTTTGTCCTCCCTTTTGGGATGAGGTACAAAACTCTCTGGTGTCTTCATATTTTCCTTATACATATTTGGGCCAATAGGCTTTTTTCCCTTCTTAATAAAAATCTAATTTGTACCCCCAACCTATTTCTCCTTTTCCTATGGCCTTTTGGTACTATTTGGGGTATCCTTGATAAAGATACTAGCAGATTTTTCATCTGCATTTCCAACCACTCTGTTTCTTAAAACATAGTTACCCCTTGCTTGTGCAACCATATTAGCTATGATCTCAGCTATCTCTTCATCAGATGGCCTTCTTAAAATAGGGGTCTCATCACATCCTTCAACATTGCATCTCATATTATTAACTTCCCAATCCTTTATATCAGAATCATCAGGCTGATAACATGTTTCTTCATTAAATAGTGAGGAAGTCATAGCACAACCACTATCATCATACTCTTCCTCTTCTTCTTCTTCATTTTCCTTAGTGGCAAAAACTCTGGCAGCAATAACACAATATTTAGGGTTGTGTGGGGACTGACAAGGTACACACCAGGGGTTTTTAGTGCACATATTTAGAAAAAGTCTTGTGTAGGGGGTCAAGAGTTTTTCATTAGACTTATCCTTCTTTGGTGGGATAATAGATTTTCAATCCTTCCTTTGGGTAGTATAAGGATAGTTTTGCATTCTAGGCTGTCTGTTGTAATTTCCATAGGAAGGCTTATCATTATTTAGAACCCTATTATGACTACTCTCTCCAGGATTTAATTTTTTTAGAGCATTCATAATTAGATTAAGGTTATCATCTTCCTTAGGTTTTGAACTCAAGGGTTTATTTGATTCTTTCTTATTATACCTGGTGGGTTTCTAACCTTCTCTCCTGCCCACTTTCCCAGAAACTCTTCTATTTGTCTCAATGTTGACTGCTACTTTATATGCTTCCCTAATATTTCTAGGATTCTTATCTCTTAACAAATAACCCATTTTTGCATCAAAGGCATTAAGATAGGTAGCGAGACATACCTTGTCATCTAATCTCATTACTTGTAGCAACTTGTCCATTGCCCTCCAGAATCTGATGTTGAATTCCACCACTTCTTCATTAGGGTTCTTCTTTATGTTATTGAACTCATTGAGCATGAACCCTTCATTAGTCTTGTCCCCATATTGGTCCCTGAAACATTCTTTCATCTCATTAATGGACCCAATGCACTCATGGGGCAATCCTCTAAACCAATCCCTTGCATCCTCAATTAGTGATTGCACAAAAAATTTCATCATAACATCATCATGTGCAATTTCATAGTCATCAACCATATCCATAAAATGCTTAAGATTTTCTTCACATGTTATTACATTATTCTGAACAAATTTAGGAAGCTTATCCCTAATCTTCTTAGGAATTTCATTGGGATAACCAGGGATGCCAAGAAAAATAAATTGTCTGTACCTTTCAATAAAGACAAGAGTTTTTTTAGATGAAGTGTTACCTTGAGCATTTGAAGTGGTAGCACCTTCAAAATCAACAAGTGGTGGTATACTCTTTTCCAAGTTCAGAGACAATTTAGGACTAGGAACAACAGGATGAGGGCCAGAGGTTTGCCTAAGGAATTCAATCTTCTTTTCATTTCAAGAGAAAAATCTTCTAGCTCAGCCTTCTCTAATTCCTTGGCTATTATCTCCCTCTCTCTTTTGGCTCTCTCCAACTCAGTTTCCAACTTCACCACGGGATCCATCATAATCCCTTTGATTACTGGCTCCTTTATTTCAATAGCTGCTACCTTTTGTTTACCTTTGTCTTTGGGCTTTGGTATGTCATACAATTGTTGAAAAAAATGTTCATACTCCATTTTATTAGGTATAACAACAACATTCATTACTTCCAAATCTCTAAGTTTCCTTTTCAACTGGTCAGATTTAATCTAAGCATGTATGATTCTTTCTTCCTTTTCTCTTTCTCTTTTTTTTTTCTCAAGGCAATTTGTTCTTAGATCTACCTTTCCAACTCACCCACCTCTTCAAAAATCACTTTAGAATCCACAAGAGTTATATCAGATTTTGAATTTTCTTCCATGATGGTTCTCTCCCTTCTATGGTGATGGGCATGTGGTTTCTTAGATGAGGGAGAGATTGGATCACTTGGAGCATTCCTATTCTCTTCACCTCGACTCTTAGATCTAGACCTTGTCTCATGTCCTTGAGACTTACCACAAACCATCTTTATGGTATACCTAGGGACATCATCAACCCTTTCACTTTGAGAATAATACTCCCCATATATTCCTAATCTAGGTTGTACTTCATGTTCAACCTCTACATTTTCTTCTTCATTATCAAGGGGAATGGGAGTATCCATTCTTACGTTCCTCCTTTGACTCCAAGTTTTAGGAGTAACTTCAACAACATTTTTGTTCACTGATTTGCCAACTTTGGAAGTGGAGGGAATCTCACTTTCCAATTCATTCTCACAACTACTGTTCATCCTGGATATAGTATTTTTGTAACTCATAGCTAACACTCTGGTGTATCAAATAATAATAACTTAGCACTGATGCAGAGATTTCTTCGAGTCGCCACCCAACAAAAGAAAAGGCCAGGAAAATACACAATAGCTCGAGTAACAAACTTGTAATATGGAAATTTTTCACGGGTCACAAATATCAATACATTCTAAGCACTTATACTGATATATTCTCAAGAATGATACAAGTCAATGGGACATGCAAAGACACAACTCTGTAGTATAATGGACAACCAACTAGTAAATGACAAGTAAGTAGGCCAAGAGTCCAACTCAACTTGAGAAACCTTACTCACTTATAGAAATGAAACAAGCAGTCCCCAAAAGAGTCACCATTTTGTTGGTTCTTTTTTATGTTGTAATAGAAATAAAAACAACCTCTTCCCTTTATGAATGTTTTTATAGAGGAGCCACCTCCAAATGTCTGGTCATGCAAGAAAAGGACCAACTAACAAGCACTCTCCTAATACTTCTACACTTTAGGCCCTGCTACACCAAGGGATGGATACCCTGCAATACCTTTTGATATGTCTTTAAAGGTACTATCAAGTAGTAATCTCATAATGACTCAACATGACCAGGAGGTACTAGGTAATTGGCTAACTACCCATTGAACATCAACCATGAGATGGAGTCTGACATAGAAAAACATTACAAACTTATACAGATGAATACTTAATGGATTTTAAGATGTTTGCATTTAGGAAAATACAGCCAATGTGCAACTAGATATGCAATAAAACAAAACTTATAAGCTTCAGATCAATGCTTTATCCTTTTGGGCAATACTCTGACTCAGATACAATATACTGAAATTAATGTTTGCCAACGACTTCAAATCATGATACTACACACCAAAAACCATACTACTGACATAATCCTTGTAGTGTGTCAGATGAATCTATGCATAAATCAGAGCCTAATTTAATCTGATCCTAGATTAGAACTCTCAAGTTAGTACATAAACACAGAAAAACTATGCTATTGAATCAGAAAATTCATAACTCATATGACACATAACACAAGAGAGATTGGAATTTGGATCTTTGTATTATATTCAGAAAAACTTATTTAAGTATACAAAAATACTCAGAGATAACCTGCAAAAGATCTCTCAACTATTTCTTTCTCACTTCTTACAATATCTAGTACAAATCATACTTTCTTTCCCTTCTTGACTGAAAACTTTACAAAATGGTTTACATTACAAATTTTTTAGCCCTTTCCAATGATCTTGGGAATCCTTTTATAGTTTAGGATTGCAACAAGCTTCGGATCAATTGGAATAAGGACAAATCAATGACTCACTAAGAAGAAAAAATAGCTAATGGAGTGATAACCACTCTTGTTACAATAGATATTTGGCACATTTTGTCTCTTGACTGCTTTGTACTTGTAGTTGCTTCAAAGTTGTTCGGTGTGAGCCATTTGGAGTCTTTTGTTCTTGATGCTGTTGATGTAGGATCCTTACTCTAAACTGTATCAACCAACTTGTTGGGCTTCTTCATCCATTTGCATTTTCTCATCTTCATCTAGATCAACAATTGTGTACCTGTCCTTCCAAGAAGTGTACACCTCATCACTTGGCCAGTTAAAACCAAGGACTTCATCTTTCTTGCTGATGATCTCACCTGAGCTGGTGCTTGCCTTCTTAACTTCTCTCTTCTAGAACTCAAAAAATTCCCTCGCTTTGTTAATGATGCTTATAGTTTGAACAAACAAAACTATGCCCTCCAAGGTAATGATGCTATGTGTCTGGGCATTTATTGTTTCTTTTATTTGTCTTAACCACAACACCTCATTCTTTATATCACCATATTTTTTAAACATGTTAGGGTACATTTAATATCTATCCTTTGAAAATTCTCTCCTCAAGGTTTCTACCTTTCTGATGAGGATATTCCTTTTGATATCCAAGTCCGCCATTAACTTCAAACATTTGTGAGTTCCAGTCAAAACAATATCAATATTATTTTCTTCTTTGGATATGGAATAAAATGATTTCACCTTAGTCCCTTTTCATTTCCATGTGTCCATGACCAGACCCCATTGATCTTTGTCTACATCATATTCATTGATAATGTTGAAAACCCTTTTGCCCAACAAATAAAGATCAACAAGATTCACCTCTTTAGCACATCTCAAATGGCTAGAGTATATTTTTTCAGATTGCCTCTGTTTAACCCATTCTTCTACTTCTTTGAATGCTAAATATTCTTCAAGATCTTTCTTAGAGGTTTCTTCTAACCTTTTACTTTCAGAAAACAATCTATCTCTTTCCATCTCCACATCTGCTAGAGTAACATGGCTTGATGACAAAGGAGGATAAGTGACATATGGGATGGATGATGAAGGTTGGTAGGGTTCTTTAGAAATCATCATCTAAGGGATAGAAATTTTTGATCTCTTATCTTCCAGTTCAAAAATATTTTTAGCTTGTTCAATACTCTTCATCTTCTCTTCATTATAGGCTCCCATAACTCTCTCAAAATTTTCACTTAGACTCTTGAGTTCATCTTCTAATTTCTGGGCTACGCTTACACTAAACTTAGTAGATTTGAAATTTATACGTGCTACTTCAACAACCCCTATTTTTGCAACTCTCCTTACCAAAAGACTACCTGAATGCTCAGCCTGAGTATCTCCATCAGTTATCTTGGGGTTTCTTTTTCTCAATTGCCACATAACCAGGGCTGCATGATCTTCACTGAAATTTACACACTTTGAAGCTTGCTGTACTTCTGCTTCTATGACATGAACTATTTTTGTTTCCTTCCCGATGACATAAAAAAAAATAACATCAGCTATGTCCCATTTAGGGAGTATCAATACTCCTTCCCTCTTGACTAACTCTCTGCCTTCTTCAGGAGTTATCTTTTCAAACCTAGATAACATCTCCTACTTGATTTCATTTTCAATTTCCTCTTTGCCTTTGGCAGGTTTTCCCTCTTTCTTTTGTTGGCATCTATTCTTAAATTCATTAATATGAATTCTCCATAGGATTTGCAAAAATGCTCTCTCTTTAACAAAGTTGTCATTAGAAAGAAATTTCTCACTTGCCTATTGTGTCAAAGGATCTAGCTCTATACCAGTAAATTCTGCTACTGTCAGATCCAATTGAGCATGTTTTGGCTCTTCAGGCATTCCTTCCTACAATTCATCAGCTGTAACATAGATATGCTCAGTGTTTCCCATTTACACTAATTTCTGAGTTATAGCTATTCATCCATGTGCATTGCAGATTGGGAGGGAGAATAGACCTGTTCATGTTGTTGTTGCTGTCACTCTTCTACCTTTTGCCTCTTGGGAGATGGAAAAATTTGTGCACTAGGCTCTAGTGGCCTCTTTCCTTTAGGATCACTGATCCGTCCTCTTTTTGGTAATATTGTTCTATATCCCCTTTGTTTGTACACTACATACTCTCCTTGTGGGATATTTCTAATAGGGAAGACTTTACCCAAAATTGCTTTGTCCTTCTCTGACTCTGTCTGCAATATGTTATCTCTTTTCTGGCTCAAAGCCTACATAATTTCTTCAAACATATCCATTAGTGACTCAATCTTCTTGGTCCAAGGCTGGAAATCCTTCAAAGGATCATATGTTATATCAAAATGGTGAATAAAATCAAGGATTTTCTTGTAAGCCAACCATTTTTCTTTCTTTATTTCCTGGTTAATTAAGTCAAATTTATTTCTAACTATGTCTTCCAAAAAGTTGAATTGATGATTCAACAGTACACACTTTGTTTTTTCCCTAAACATGTCTTTAATGAATCCCTCAGGGTCAGCACACCTGGATACTAATGTGGTTAGATTGTAGGGTTTCAAAAAATCCTTCAAGTGTTTCCATCCTCTCTTGGTGATGATAAACTTATGAGAAACAATTATTACATGAAAGATTGTTCATTTTCCTCTTCCAGTCAGGGCATCTTCTTGCAAAATTCTAATCTTTCTTAGGACCTTTGTTAATCCTATCTAAAGGGGCACTCTATAGGGTAAAATGTTTGCCACTCCCCTAAAACCATAGACTCTGAATATAGTTGACACTGGATAAGGGATAAAATCACCCCAATTATGTACTATATTGAGCTCTTGGTCATATTCCTTTGGCCTCAAAAATTTTGATAATGCTATAGGAATCCTAGGGTCCTCTTTCAACAACAATGTCCTGAGTCTGGCACAAAATACCTGTGAAAATTTATGTAGCTGGCCTCTTTATTGTCCCAGGTCATGTCTGCATTCCACAATTGTACATGCATGATTTCATTATCCTTAAATATTTTCATCTCCATCTCCTTCTCAAAATAATCTTCCCCTTATACAGAAACACATGGATCAACAATGAATACCATGCAAAAGGTCTAGACACCTTTGTGTTCTGGACACCTATAAGCCCTTCATGAATTAGGTCTACAATATATGGGGCGAAATAAAAAATTATTGCTAGATGGGGATGCAAAATCTCAACCATCATTAGCATATAATGGATAGGCATCTCAACTTTCTCATCATCTCCACATATTTGACAAAGAGCCCTATAAAATGATTTGGCCTTCAAAGTGAAATAATCAAGTTTAAAAGGTTCTTTTGTATTAGGCCCTACCAAAATTAAGTCCCCAACTGTGCCAAAGTATTGCTTGAGGGGCCCTTCTCTGAAGTATTTCCTCTGGGCTTGGTAAACCTCTTTTAATTGAACAAAATCAATCTTATCCATAGAAGTGTTTTGATCATTCAAATTGAATACCTCCCTAATGTCTTGTGCAGTCACTTTTATCTGGACCTGCCCATTTTGTCCCTGACTACTCTGGATATGCTGTCATAATTCCTAGCTATATGTGTAAGCATGTCCATATCCATAAAAATACCAGGCACTACCAACTTGTTTACGTCAAACTTCCATACCTTATTGTGTGGGGAATTAGCATTTCTTTTACCAAAGAGAACCTTAAATAAGGCCAAACCAATTATACCTATTTTGGCATCCCTAACAGATTGACCCAAATCATATAACCCTTTAGTGATTTTTAGGTGTGGATCCTTGGGGACTAATTCTTTTGTTTTTGAGGCATCATTAGTTGACATGGTTAATTGTTGCAACAAATCATCGCAAACATTTCTATCCTTATAATTGACCTTCCGAGAGAATTCTTTTCTGGGCGGCATTGTGAATTTAAAGTTTGACAGTATAACAATGAATAAAACCTTCCTCTTTCTGCACACCCTATTAATCCCCTTATATTTCTTACAACGCATAATTATCAGGACCATAAGATTACTAGTTTCGCAAGAAGCTTGAAATTCTGACCGCAATCACCACAATTTCACTCTGCTCTCCAACTAATGTCAATTATGCAAAATTATTTTAGTGGTCGACAAGATAGAAATCCCATCATCTTAAAATTTAAGCTTTAACTGGGAAGAAAGCACACGTTTTCCATTACTCCTCTGAGTTCAATGCTTGGCATCGAACTGTCAAAACTTGCTCTTTCTATATTTTAAAATAGAACCATCGATTCTACTAGCTTTTAACCATATCAGATGGTCTACAACAAATCCTCCTCAATGTTCATCTCCTTGGACATGTGGTAGCATGTCATGTTCCCTTGATAGTTAAAATTTGATCACTTTTGACCTAAGGCTTCGTGCCAGCCGTCCGATCCTTCTTAACCCATCTGATATATACTTAACTCTACGTTACTAAGCGGGCCCCATCAACTAGGAAACATGTCATCACAACACTTTCCCTTAATGAGTAAATATCATATACTTTATACTTAAGGCTTAGCACCGATCGTTGGATCTTCTAAATCTGTAGTGACTTTAATCGCCTTTACAACTTGCAGCTTCGATCCTGCAGGGACACATGACGGCATGACACAATTCCTTATTGATTAAAACAACATCACCTTTGATCTAAGGCTTTGCACCAGCCGTTAGATCTTTATCAACTTAACTGGTCTTTACTCAGCCTTCCTATGGCCCGCAACTTTGATCCCCTGGGACATGTGGCAAGATGTTGCAATGCCTTGATGATTAAAATCATCACTTCTTTCATTGGAGACTTTGCGCCAACCATCAAATCTTCTTGAAGATGCTATGCATTTACTAAGAACTTAAATCATCTATCAGACCCACTAGACTCCACGTGGCAGCATGACGCAACCCCTTAATGACTATTGTGTGCGCATCTTTACCATAAGGCTTTGCACCAGCCGTTGGATCAAATCTGACATGCTTTCAATTTAACTTCATCTACTCATTCATATCTGGACCCACTGAAGACATGTGTCATCATGATGCTATCCCTCGAAGAGTAACTCAACAACATCTTTGTCATGAGGCTTTGTGCCAACTATTAGATTAGATCTAACTTATCCTCCATTTAACCTTTCCTTTTTGATGACACTCTGGCCCACCTAAGACATGTGTCACAATGGCGCTTTCCCTCAATGTTATCCTTCGTTCATCTTTAATCTACAGATAAATCGCGAGCCCTTAGATCAAATTTGATCTATGGTGAGTAACAATTTGCTTTTCAATCTGTGACTAAATCTTCCAGGGACACGTGGCTGAATGATGCATTCCCTTGATAGTTAAAAGTCATTCATCTTCATTATGAGGGAAAGAGATAACCGTTAGACTAAACAAGACTTTCACAACACATAATGAATTTCATTTAAAATATTCACGGACTTAGGACTTAAGGGATAAAACATGACTGCGGGGTTAGGACACCGACAACTTAATAAACACAAACACTTTAAAAGGAACCCATTTGAGACATGACCTTAAGTGATAAAAAGTAACATGAAATTAGAAACCTCTTCAATGCTTAGGGTTTTAGGACTAAATTTATGCTATGAAATATGAAACAAGGGTTTTTTCAAGTGTTATTCACAAGACATTATGCAAAAACAAACTAGGGACCAATTGTTTGAATTTTTTTTTGAATATACCTAACACATTCTTTCTTGACTTAACCGCTCCATGCAAGTGATACATCATTTCAATAGAGGGATTTTATTTTTCCTTTGATTTCACTCCTGAGGGGGCATGATCACACTATCATCAATGAAATTCTTGCTCAAAATAACATTAAAAATGACTTTGTTATCACAAAAACTAAAGGCATGACAGTTGCTTGACTAAGTCGGGACTGTTGGATTGAAAGCTTTGGTTCTCACAAGCTAGATATCCTATGTCTACTTTTTCTTAGATTCTTATTAAAAATCTCCTGGCAGCTCTGTACTGACCTTTGTTCGATCAAGTTCAAAGTCATTATTATCAATTTTTGGACAACAACCAAGTTCAGAATTGGTATCTTTAAGATCTTTTCTTATTTTCCTTTGTACGATCAAGTTCAAAGTCAATTCTATTAGTTTATTTCAATCAAGTGTGAGACTGATCTCATCAGGCATTTCATTCGATCATGAGTGAGATTCTCAAACTTTCTGAAGTCAACATCGAAAACTTTCTTTGAATCAATGCGCTGCTCGCACATCTATTCAAAGAGGGGCAAATGTAATGACCCTAATTTGATCTTCTTTGGTCATAGAACCTATTTTCCCTAAGTGTGATCATACCCCTAATTATGTCAAGACAAAATTTCAATCGACTGGCATAATTCGTTCAAATCAAATTTAATTTCCTAAGTGATTTAATCACTAATTTACATTAATTACTTTAGCCAATTCAATCAAATCAATTCAATTCAATCAAAACAATCAAATACATGGTTAAGGTAATTAATTAAAAGGAATTAAATGAAATCCTAATTATACCTCATCACTTGCAAAAATCAATCACCTAGCCTAATTAATTCAATTTGGCTATTAATTATTACAAAGCAATCAATAGCTGAAATAATTAATTAAATCCCCTATTATTGAGTGAATATATTATTTACATATTTAATTTCATTGATATTCCCTCTAACCTAGCCAATCTCAACTACCCAACCATGATTTCAAACCCCTTCTCACATGCTAATTATTCTTAATTAGCTAATTAACCCTAATTAGCTAATCCCCCTCCACTCATTCTCTCTCCTCCCATCTCTATCTCCTTAATCACCTATCTTAAGCCTTAATCTTAATTCTAAGCTACCCCTAAGCTTGTCACATTCCTAATTTTGTGATTAGGAATTCAACCTCCCTCAAAAGTCAAAGTCTCAAGTTTGACCTTAAACCCTCACCCATGCTTCTTAAACCCTCACCCATGCCTCATAGATGCTTTCATAAATGAAGCATTAATGTTTCTTACACATTCTCTTCCACACTCCTCATTAATGAGTCTTACACCCTCATTAATGGCTTCCCTTCTAGAGCTTTCTCCCCTTCCTCCATTTCTTCTATAAATTGAATGGTTTTTGAGCTCAAATGGCCCTGAATTTTAAGAGTTAAAAGCATCCTTATGCTGCCATATTTGGAGAGTTGAAAGAGAAAACTTATGTTGCTCATATTTTTAGGGACTTATATTTCTTTTTAGCTCTAATAGTTGTATTGATATAATCTTTCATCTTGGAGTTAAAAGTGGACTTTTCTTGAGCATATTAGATTAATTTCATTTAAATATTCTATTCTAGGTTGTTTTTGTCACTGGTTTGTGCATAATCTGAGGGCATATTATTGCATTCTTCAAACTCTTCGTAGATAGGAAGCGATAGGTCAGTTTTAGTGATTAATGTCAAACCCTTGATTTTTATGCTTTTTCAATAACATAATGACTTATTGAAGTGTTGTGTCATTCTCAACAGGTGCATAAAATCACACACACAGGTTTCATTCTTCACCAAGCGACTAGAGCAAAGCGACTAGAGCTAAACCAGAGCATGAAGCAACAACATGGCAGAGCAACTTCAAACTGATTCTTCAACCTGATTCAAAGCACTCCAAGAAGATCACTTAAAGCTATAGAGGTGAAAAGTAAGTAACACGCATAAACTAAGAACTCTGTTTATCATTTGTGGAAAAGCCCTAATTTCAAAAACAATGGCAACAACATCAAGAACTGCTAAGCTCAAGAGTGTTAAGAAAAAAAGATCAATCTTATCAAGAAATCAACCTGTGAGGAATCAAATTATAAGATATGTCTAGAGATTTCCTCACAACCCGACAATGCTAGAGCATTCTCAAGAATACCAGCTAGGGTTTTTCTCATCAAAGATGTATGAGCATACATTCACTGCAAGATATCAGAGATTGGTGACCTAGAAGTTGAGCAAGCTTTCAAGAATCTTTGCAACGATGATGGTACTATTAACGAAGAGCACAAAAACATCAAAGTGAAAGGGATCAAAAATGCCCTATGGTTCTCAAAGGAATTCAAGACCGAATGTATTCGGTTAGTACTAAGCAAGATACATGATTGAAAGCTATGGCTGGATGAGCCTAAACCAATAACAAGAGATGTTATACATGCTCTCACCAGTTTTCCAATAACGGATAAGGTAAAGGCATTGAAGCACCCGCCTAAAGCTGACACTAAGAAGAACACAAGAGCTAAATGTGATGGAAGAGGACTTAAGGTATCCACCATTACCAATGATGAACTGAAATTTGGAGCATGTGTCTTAGGATAAAAGTTCTTTCAGGCTAGCTGGATGAACAACATTTCATCCGGAGAAGTGGATACAACATACAAGATTGTCAAAAAGGGAATTCAGTTGGATTTGTCAAAACTTCTACTCAAGCTGTTAGAAGAGAACTTGAAGACAATAAGAAATGCAAAGTCAAATTCATGTAAGTTTGGTTCACTTATCATGTGCATATTCTTCTATTTCCAAGAATCTTTCCCATCTATAGGAAATGTGCAATGGGACACAACAAGACCAATGACCATACAGATTAGTGAGTTTATAAAATCACTAGGAGATAATTTTGAGTAGTAATTGATGAATACTTTGCTGGATTCAAGGAGAGTATGCAGAAAAGAGTAGGGATCTTAAAACAGCTAATTGAAAAGTTTAAGACTAATATATGTTTCATGGTAGACACTGACTACACATATATCAAGCTAGTTGTACTGAGAACAAAATGGCTATCTCCACTTGACTATGAGGTAAACATAGATCAAGCATCCAATGCAATTGATGCATTAATAAATGAGGCATTAGACAAAACAAAACCTAAGTTTGGAACTTATGAAGAAGCCAAAGAAAGGATTAAAAATGGCTTGGTTGTAAAGAAGATTGATAGAAAGAAAGACAAGATGGTCAAGAACTTGAAGAAAAGGCTGGCTGTAACAGAAGAAGAAACTGAAAAGACAGAAGAAAACAAGGGACATTCACCCATCGGTGAAGCTGAGAAGGAGATTGACTCAGAGCCTATAGAGTTAGATACACCATTACCTCCACCAGCTAAGAAGCCTAGGACTAGAGTTGTGTTAGAATTTAATCTTTTCTTGGTTGAAACTATGTAATTAAAGGATAAACCAAGGTATCCTTATTTGTATTTGTCCTCTAGTCCAAGTAGGAGGACATGTCACTATTTTGTATTTCCTTTAATAAGGAAAAAAAATATTCCTCCTTAAGAGGAATCACACATTTGTCACACACACAATATGAATGTGGCATTAATAGGAGAAGGGAGTTACATGCAAACTCCTCCACTCATCTCTACTTAAGAGATTCCTCTCACACACTTGCCCTAATAATCTTCTCCTCTCTCTCATTTCATCTCTCAATCTCTCATTGCTCTCATTATTGTATTGAGCTTATTGCTCTCATCCATAGGATTTTTTGCCATATTCTTATTATTCACAAAGGGGTTTTTTCTTTTCTTTTCCCCTTACCAAAATCTCTTGGCTCTTTGTTGGATTATTGGAGTTTCTCATGTGCTTGGTGATTGATCTTGAAAACTTTATCTCACATTTGGCTTATGGTAAAATCCTTCTTG
>MU223787.1:341307-370720 GCA_018584345.1 Thuja plicata | reverse complement strand
TAGATGCCAGATACTAAGTGAAAACCTATGTATAAAAATCCTCTAACAAGGTCACACTTAACCATGTGTTTGTAACCTTTAACAGGGTTGGCTCCTAACAGGGCTCACTTCAGAAGAGTGAAAATTTAGGGTACCGGTCCCAGTGGTTTTTCCCTTAACATGGTTTCCACATTAAAATCCTTGTGTTATATGTGTATGGTTCATTACTTTATTGTTTTACATTCTACATATGCATTTATGGATTGACTGGTATACTCTGCATATTTACTGAGTATCGGTAAATACAGTTTACTGCTTATCGATTATCAAGGAGAATAAGGACAGACAAGGTAAATCGACATATAGTTATTTGTTTCAAGTATTTCAAAGGCATACATCTTGTAGGGACTTAATAATTTGAGAAGTATTGATTGGTGGATTAAAGTTTAAATTGGATAAATTTTTGAGGCCACTGATTCACCCCCCCGTCTCAGTTATTACTAACAGTTGAATCTCTAGGGGCATATCAGTTTCATTGCATCAAATCAATCTAGTAGTGTCTCCTAATCAGGTAATTGGATTCATCAAGACCCATATCAAGTCAATTATCTAGATCAATCTATCAAATGAAAATCAATATCATCACACCACATTAGGTTGATTGGTCATTTAAACCAATCCAAAAATTTCAAAATTTGCTTTGGACAGATATTCTGTTTCATCGGTTCACATCAAGTTGAATATTCAAATCTCCATATCGATCTTTGTTCAATCAAGCTCAGAGTTGGTACTATTAGTCTTCACTCAATAAAGCCTAGAGCTGATGTCTTTAATATCTCTATGACTCTTTTCTCAATCAAGTCCAAAGCTGGTATCTTCAATCTTCAATCAATCCTCATTCGATCAAGTTCAGAACTGGTTCTAAATCAAGATATTCTTGATCTGTCATCAGATGTTCTTTAAATCAACCTGCTGCTCACACATAGATTCAAAGAGGGGAAAATTTTATCCCCTAAAATTGGTCTATTAAACCTATAGCCCCTAATTTAATTAATTGGTCGTAAAAATCCTAAAATATAAAGGCCTTCACTACTAGACCTTAATTTTGCAAGAAAACCCTAATAATTCCCCTTGCATAATTAAACCAAGGTATTGGTCGATCGGAAATGAATATAAAAAAATTGTGCCTGCAAAAGAAAAACAATGAGAAATAATTAAAACATGATCAAAATTCTGAATAAAAGTGTAATTAATCTCAGACAAGATGAAAAATATGCCAAGGAATCTAAATCTATGGTCAGAAATGAAAAACTTTGATGTTAAGACACCAAAAAAATGCTCACTGCCCCCCATACGAAAAAGTACAAACAAGGAAACTAACACAAGGACTCGTACACGTAAAGATTACATGTCGTATTAGAAATTAATCTCATACTAGCATATACACAGGGGTAGATGACATTCTAGGTCTTCAAGAAGGTACCCATACTAGTGAAGGGTGCTTCCCAGGTGACAAATCTAATGGACCTATACGACAAAAGATTTTTAGGTAGTTTTTCATATAAGTTTTCTTGCTTGACCATGTGATGAAATGAAACCTACAACCTAAACTTGATTCAAAGCATGCAAAAATTCAACAAAAAATTATAAATTTGGAATAAAAAAGGAGGTTTTTCGATCACTCACTGGTGGTTGGTAGTTTTTGAGCCGATTGTGTCGCCTCCTTAGCTCAAATCGATGTGATTGCACAAGGACCACCATTTTGGCTCAGAGAAGGCTTTTTTGATTTCTAAATTTGGAAAATGAAAATGATTTGAAAATGGCCCCCTTGACCCCTTATATAGCCTTTGACCCTAATTTGACCTAATTTTCAACTTGCTCCGATTGATGCAAAAATTGCACCCTTAGCTAATTTGGCGGTCATGAATACATTTTTGGGACTAAAATCAAAATATTAGTTCAATTTGCTAGTCAAAATTGCAAGTTGAACTTTTAGTCAAATGCATTTGACCGCTGACACTATCATTGCCAAATTCTCATTCCTCATCAACCAAACCAAATAGCCTCTATCTCAATCCAAGAGAGTCTACCCTGATCAACCTTATTCAAATTAAGATCTGTGATCTAATGCTTTAATCAAGTCAGTCATGCTAAGGCTTTCCATCCTAACAACATTTTGATTTTGATCTCGAGGGGGCAACATCAATATATCAACAATTTGAATCTTAATCAACAAACATCATTACTCGGGGCATCTTAGCTCCATATCAAATTGAGATTCTTTCTACGCAAGTGATTTCATCAATTCACATCAAGTCACTTGGACAAACATCTAACCTAGTTGAATCTCTAGGGGCATATCAGTTTCATTGCATCACATCAATCTAGTAGTGTCTCCTAATCAGGTAATTGGATTCACCAAGACCCATATCAAGTCAATTATCTAGATCAATCTATCAAATGAAAATCAATATCATCTCACCACATTAGGTTGATTGGTCATTTAAACCAATCCAAAAATTTCAAAATCTGCTTTGGACGGATATTCAGTTTCATCACTTCACATCAAGCTGAATATTTAGACCTCCATATCAATCTTCGTTCAATCAAGCTCAGAGTTAGTACTATCAGTATTTGCTCAATAAAGTCCAGAGCTGATGTCCTTAATCTCTCTATCACTCTTTTCTCAATCAAGTCCAGAGCTGGTATCTTCAATCTTCAATCAATCCTCATTCGATCAAGTTCAGAACTGGTTCTGAATCAAGCTATTCTCGATCTGTCATCAAATGTTCTTTAAATCAACCCACTTCTCACACATAGATTCAAAGAGGGGAAAATGTTATCACCTAAAATTGTTCTAGTAAACCTATAGTCCCTAATTTAATTAACCGGTCGTAAAAATCCTAAAAGATAAAGGCCTTCACTACTAGACCTTAATTTTGCAAGAAAACCCTAATGATCCCCCTTGCATAATTAAACCAAGGTATTGAATCAAATCATCAAAATTAATACAAATTCAAGCTTTAAAAATCATTTAATCACTATAAATTGCACACTTAAAAGTTCTTGCACTTTTATAAGATGAACCCATTCACACATAGGTGTGCACAATTAATCTTTGATTAAAAGGTGATTAAAAGGGGATTTACCAAATTTGTCCTCATTATCTCTCAAAAAACACAACTTTGACCAATCAATAACTAATGACATATATTTTTCCATTAGTATGCAAAGAGAAACAATTGTTTGAACCGTCAGTTACACTACACCGAAAGACAAGTTTCAGTTCAGACCGAAAGTGCTAAGTAAAGAGAAAATCGATGACACAAGTTTTACAGTGTAAAAAAAAGTGCAACCCAAACATGATACAGAGAAACCCGACAGAGAAAGGGAACCCGATGGATAGTTCAAACAAGTAACACTGAAAGACTTTCAGAGCAACCTAAGCATTAGACACCGAAAGTCAGTTATATCCTGAGAAAAGTGGTTCTGACTTCCACGTCAGATAAAATAGTTATGCTTTATATTTAGAGTTTAGATTTGTTTTAAAACAATTTCTTGAGGAACAAGAAACATAATTGTAATTGTTTTAATCATTCTAACTGATTAAAAACATGCAAACTAGGAGATCAAGGTGAAGTTGTAAACCTTTGATCATAGAGTTAAGTTTGTAATACATGAAACTAAAAAGGTCAAATCTATTGTATAAATAGATGTGTAATTATTATTTTGAGGAGGATGAGAGGATGAGTGTAGCCAAGGAGCACATCTATGGATTAGACTGAGAGTTTCAAGAATCAGAACAACAAAAGATGAATTTGGTTATCAAGAACCAATAATCAAGGCTACCAAGCAACAAAGGTATTAATCAATCACATTAGGTGATACATTGCACATGTAAAATTTAATGGATCTATAATCAACAACTGTAGATTGCATACACCCAGGTCAATGAGTATTTTTGTCTACATTCTAACAAGTGTAGCAAATATAAGAAATCTTTTCAAGAAAGGCAGATTTAACAATTCTATTGTAAATCTCTTAACCGAGTGCAAACTAACCAGTGTTGCTAAAGCTCTTAACAGAGTAGAGCTTAATCAGTCTCGAAAAAATACTCCTAATAGGGTAGATCATCAGAAGTTATCAAATCGTAAGCCTAACTGGCCCCTTCCAATATGAAGATAGTGAAGTTTTTATAGGTGCCCTCCCCACAATAGTTTTTACCTTCTAACAAGGGTTTTTTGCGTTACCATATCTTGTGTTATGTGTTATTGCTTTCATGAATGTTTCTATGAATGTCTACATACAATTAAGGTTATGAATTGATATCACATGTATAAAGAAAGAACAACATATATGAACGGTAAAGAAAAGATTTGATTGCATAAGGTTAAAGGTTAATTAACTAAAAGTTTTAGAGGTACTGATTCACCCCTCCCCTCTCAGTACACACTTCCTATTATTTCCAACAATTGGTATCAGAGCTAGATCTCTTATTTGGAAAGTTTAAAGAATTAAGAGAAAAGATCATACAATGAAGAAGTATAAGCTTGACAAGAGTATTTAGAATAAGAAGTTAGAGATACAGATCTTCTTTGAACAATATAAAGAAGCTAGAATGAAGATGAGATAGTTTCTGGATGCAAGAAAGATTATGGCATCTCACTGTAATGAAACAAACTACCTTGAAGAAGAGATACTAGATCTATTTGAGCCTTCAGGATCTACATCTAGCAAAGCATCATAAACATCTGAAGAAAGCATCACAAGTTTGAATAAAATGGATCAACATCTGGATGGACAAGTGAAATCTCTACAAATCAGTCAAGAGACATAGATGGTATGAATGATTGATGTCATGAACAATGCTAGACAAGATGAGCAAGAAAGAACACTAGCTATTGATGATAGGAGGAAGATTACTGAAAAAATACAAGAGAAAGAGTAAAAAATACAAAGACTTACAAAACATCATCATGAGATCACAAATCAGATTATTCTTATGAGTCAAGAGGCAAATAGAATGAATACAAAACTCATTGAAAGAATAGAAGCTATCGGTGAGGTAAGAGAATAAAATGAAAAGCTGAAACATGAAGTGAGAATTCAGCAAAAAAATAATAACATGTTCAAGAGAGTTGAAGAAAGCACCAAAAGCATGGATGATTTTCTAGAAGGACAAAGAAGAGCCAACAACAATACCAGACTAGGGTATACCAAAAATGAAGAATCACCAAACCAACCTGATCCAAAGAATGTCTATGCAAATCCAAGACAAAGAAAGCTGACATGAAATCACTGTGGAAGGCCTGGCCACACATCAAATGTATGCAAGAGAAAAAAGAAAGGTATTCCTAAATCCACATCCTCATTCATAGGAATTTATTATAAATGTAACAAGAAAGGACATAAAGCATTTGAATGAAAATTTGAGGTGAAACAACTAAAGAAGGAAAACTACATGGACAGATACTTTCCTACTTGCAAAATGTATGGACACACATCTCTTGAATACTGGAAGAAGAAAAAACAAGCATGGAAGCCTAAAGATCAAGAAACTGCCTATCAACCAAAAAGAGTCGGTAACCAATATGTTTGGGATTACAACACATGGGCAAACTGCACAACATGTGGAAGATTTGGTCACATAGCTGCAAACTGTATGAGACAATGGACAAGAAATTCTAGGAGCTGGACTAACCCCGGAATGGCATGTCTACACTATAATAAAGTTGGTCATCTGAGAAAATAATGTAGAGACCGAGCGACAGAAACCAACACCTTTGCCAATGAAAACACCATTGAAGACACCAAGAAGATGAGAAACAAAATGTGGAGGAAAGCCACAAACACTAATGAAGCTGGACCAAACAATGCAATTGGTGACACCTTATCCAATGGATCTGGTGACATCACCACCCCCACCTAAGAAGAACAAGTAAGTATGGAAATACATTATACCAAGTTATATTTTGTATCAGTTCCATTATGCATGGTTAAAATACCAAATCAACATGATTAAAGATGCAGTATGGTATTACTTGTTATGATTCTGTGAAAACAATCCTGTCGGTCAATACATAACGAAATGCATCAGTGTACATACAAAGATAAGCTATCTATATTTATCAAGAATCATCGGTTAACACATAAAGGCTAAGTCACTAGTGTAAACCGAGATCCGTCGATAATCACGTGAGTTGAAAATGTTGTCTTCGCCATACATTGAAATCTGTCGATGAACGTAACAAGTTGACAGCTGCCCCAAAGCATCGTGTTCTCAACAAGAATGTTATTTATGTATCACTGGATGAATCCGTCTTCACAAACTGAGAAGTGGTTGAGAATTAATGACTTGACTTAGGGCAAAGTCTATAAATAGACGATGGAAGGGTTTAATATTTCACCAAGCAACTAGAGCGAAGAGATAGAGGAAAACCTGAGCATGAAGTGAACCAATTGTAGAGCACCTAAAACTCGACTCCCTACACTACAAATAGATTCCTAACAGCTACAAAGGTTG
This sequence comes from Thuja plicata, assembly GCA_018584345.1. Taxonomy (NCBI): domain Eukaryota; kingdom Viridiplantae; phylum Streptophyta; class Pinopsida; order Cupressales; family Cupressaceae; genus Thuja; species Thuja plicata. Next base: position 364,218 of record MU223787.1, on the reverse strand, counting down.
AAGTAAGTAACAGAGATAATTGAGAACTCTACTTTCATTTACAAAAAAAAGCCCTAATTTCAGAAATGATGGCAACTACATTAAGAACCTCTAAAATCAAGAATGCTAAGGAGACTAAGGTTAATCTGATAAATAATAGTATATGTGAGGAACCTAAGTATAAGATATGTCCAGAGGTTTCCTCACAACCTGACGAATCTAGAGCATTTTCCAGAATTCCACCTAGGGTTTTGTTGATCAAGGATGTTAGATCCTACAATCACTGCAAGATCACATAAATTGGAGATCTTGAAGTAGAGAAGGATTACAAGAAGCTTTTAAATGATGATGGAACCATAAAATATGAGCACAAGCACATTGAGGTAAAAGGTCTCACAAATGCCCTATGGTTCCCGAAGGAGTTCAAAACTAAATGGATTTGGTTAGTGCTAAGAAAAATGCATGACTGAAAGATGTGGCTAGATGAGCCTAAACTGATAACCAGGGATGTTATACACACTGTTATCAGTTATCCCATAACTGAGAAAACCAAAACACTGAAACACCATCCTTGAGTTGACATTGAGAAGAACACAGGAGTTGCATGGGATGGAAGAGGATTAAAGGTATCCACCATCAGCGATGTTGAAATGAAATTTGGAGCATGTGTCTTTGGATACAAGTTCTTTCAGGATAGAAGGATGAACAATATTACATTCGAAGGAGTGGATACAATACATAAAATTGTCAAGAAGGGATTGCAGTTGGACCTATCAGAACTACTACTCTGACAATTAGATGAGAACATGAGGAAAATAAGGTCTCCAAAGACCAACTCATGTAAGTTTGGATCTATGATATTATGTATATTTTTCTACTTCCAAGAAACCTTCCCATCTATTTGTTATGTGAAATGGGACACTACCTGACCAACGACACTTCAAATAAGTGAATTCATCAAGTCACTTGGAGAAAAATTTGAATCAGTAATGGATGAGTATTTCTCTGGATTCAAAGAGAGAATGCAAAAGAGAATGAGGATACCAGAACAACTGGTAGAGAAATACAAGACTAACATTTGTTTCTTGGTGGACACTAATACCACCCTAATCAAATTAGCTATACTGAGGACAACTTGGTTAGCTCCACTTGACAATGAAATAAACATAGATCAAGCAACAAATTCTATTAAAACATTGCTGAATGAACCATTGGATAAATCACAACCAATGTTTGGAACCTTTGAAGAAGCCAAGTAAAGAATCAAATCAGGCTTAGTTGTGAAGAAAATTGATAGGAAGAAAGAAAAAATGGTAAAGAACTTGGAAAAGAAGATATCGGTCAATGAGGAAGAAAATAAAAAGACAAAGGAGACCATGGGTCATTCACCCATTGGTGAAGTAGACAAGGTAAGTGACTCAAAGTCAATAGAGTCTAATGCAACCCCACCCCTAAAGAAGGAAAGGACAACAGCTGATTAGAGGACAAGGAGCCAAACAGTAAAGGAAGACTCACCATTTGTTAAGAAAGGTCAAGTAAGGACCTACAAAATAAAAACTCAAACCAAATAGAACAAAGCACCAAAGAGGAGAAGGAAATTAATCCTAACCAAGGAAGATATAAAAAATACTCAGCAAGATGAATTTGTCCAAACAGAAAAAGGTAAGATTCCTAAAACTATTGATGAGATATGTGAGTCAATTGTAAAAAGAGGTTGCTTAACTGACACCAACGTTAGAAAATGGCTAACCCTAGAGCCCAAATATTAGAACAAGATTGAGGAAGCACTCATCAAAACCATGATCAACTTCAAATATATACCTGTACAATTTGATGACAAAATGTCAAAAGAACTACATGAAAGGTTATCTACCAGATGGACTTATGCATTAAAGAATTAGAAGGAGATAAGGGAAAGAGTCCTAGTTTCTCTTATGCCTCCCAAATCAAAAATTGAAGAAATCAAGGAGATGATGGATAAATATGCAGAAAATATCTCATCCAAGTTGAGAGATTACAAGGTTCTAGAGGGAAAAATTATAGAGCTAGAGAAGGCAATTAACAAAATTTGGAGTAAAATACTCAATAGACCTATTGAGGAAGCATGCCCCGAGAGAAAATTACCTCTCACAAATGAGCCACACAATAATGACTCTCTGGCTAAACCTAGCCCAGAGCATATCCTTATAAAAGACACAGAAGATGTCACAACAATAGAATTGGAAAAATAATCCAACAAGGATATGGATGTTGCAGATGAAACATGGCCAGATAACACTATCATTAATATTACCGAAGATTCTAGAGATAAGGTAAAGGGAGATGAAGATATTACTATTACACCTGATCAACCCAAGGATCAAGATACATCTGTTGATGCTGCACAAGTAAACATACTGGGCAAGATGCCATTATTGATTCAAGAAACCAATATAATCTCACAGAAGGAGAAGACCCCCAAGCTCGATGCAAGCATACCCAAGGATGCAGGGGAAGGAGAAAATAAAGACACAACCAATGAAAAAAATGTCATCAGAGAGGATCAAAATGTTACAGGTGAAGATCTCAAACAAAAATATGGAGATCAAATAGAAAAAGATGCACACATAAAAAATATAGATGAAGTGCAAAAGGATATCGGTAAAGGAGACAAAACCAAAGATGCCACTCATAAGGACACCGAAGGAGATTCTACATATAATGTAAAGGTTGATGTGGAGATGTCTACTCACAACCAAAAGGTAGAGACTGAAGCACAACAACAAAAAGGTTCTACTCCATCGATAACCTCATCTAGCACATCAGACCAAGCAGAGAAGATGGCTATGGTTCTGCATACAGGTGCATCACAAAAGAAAAAGAAGAAAATAAAGAAGAATAAGTTGGAGGCCACACTTGATGAGATCATAGAAATACTAAAGTGTGATCCAACTACTTTAGATTTTTAATCACTCCAAAAATATGGAGAAATATGTCAAAGGAAAGCTTTGCAAGAAAAGATTAAAAAGGAGCACAAAGACTCCTTAGTACTGGAAACCACAAGGGATATCTTAGACCAGATAGTTCCTAAAATTGATGTTGATCACAATGTACCTATTCTGGATCAACTTTTCATTCTCATTGACGCCATCACAACTCAGAATGTAGATGCAGAAAATGTGATTGAGGAACGAGCATAACAAAAGGTCCAATACAAACTAACATAGAAGATCAACCAAGAAGTGGCAGAGAAAAAGGTAATGCTTTCAGAACTAGCCAATGAATTGGATCCAATCATTATTGAAGCTATTTCCTTAATACAAAAATTGTGCACTTTGGATAAATTCACTAATGACAATAGTGAAAAGATAGCAAAGTTAGATTCAGATCTAAATACCAGTGCACAAGGCCTAACCAAAGATGAAAATGCAATTAAATTGCATTATGAGAAGATAATAGAGATAAAAAGGTTAAGGCAAGAACTTTGGGAAGCAGAATCACAATTCAGAGAAGAGGTTACCGAGCTACATGCTCAACTTTTACCGAACCTCACACTTCTGCAACAACACATAAGTTCAGCAAGAAATCTAATTGCCACCCCCGAGATGTCTATAGTAGAAAACATCTATGACATGCATGCTAGGATTACACTAGAGCATATGGCTCTTGAGCATCTAAAGGAGAAATGGGAGAAGATGATGGAGGAACTGAATACCTCTCACTCTCATATTTTTGATAAGTTATAGGTATACAACTTTGCCCTTACTATAAAAAAAGGGGGAAAAAGAAAATGATATGTACAATAGGGGAGAATGATATGTACAATACATATATCACAAAGGGAAAAGACAAGGTAAAAAGGAAGAAATAGTATAAAGACAAATGTACATACACATATACTATACTATACCGACATATGCATAGGGGGAGTCATGAAATGACTAAGTAATATACATGGTGTACATACTATAAATTTTTTTAGTATTTTGCACATATCAGTTTTTTATACTAATGTCAAAGGGGGAGATTGATGACATATATTTTGCCATTAGTATGCAAAGAGAAACAGTTGTTTGAACCGTCAGTTACACTACACCGAAAGACAAGTTTCAGTTTAGACCGAAAGTGCCAAGTAAGGAGAAACTAGACGACACAAGTTTTATAGTGTAAACCAAAATTACAACCCAAACATGATACAAAGGAACCTTCTAGAGAAAGGGAAATCAATGAACAATTCAACAAAGGAACACCGAAAGACTTTCAGAGAAACCCGAGCATCAGACATTGAAAGTCAGTTATATCCCGAGAAAAGTGGATCTGACTTCCACGTCAGATAAAATAGTTATGCTTTATATTTAGAGTCTAGATTTGTTTTAAAACCATTTCTTGAGGAAAAAGAAACATAATTGTAATTGTGTTAATCAGTCTAACTAATTAAAAAAATGCAAACTAGGAGATCAAGGTCAAGTTGTACACCTTTGATCATAGAGTTAAGTTTGTAATACGTGAAACTAAAAAGGTCAAATCTATTGTATAAATAGATGTGTAATCATTATTTTGAGGAGGATGAGAGGATGAGTGTAGCCAAGGAGCACATCTATGGAATATTAGACTGAGAGTTTCAAGAAGCAGAACAACAAAAGATGAATTTGATTATCAAGAACCAAGAATCAAGGCTATCGAGCAACAAAGGTATTAATCAATCACATTAGGTTATACATTGTACATGTAAACTTTAATGGATCTTTAATAAAAAAATGTAGATTGCATACACTCAGGTCAATGAGTATTTTTGTCTACATTCTAACAAGTGTAGCAAATAGAAGAAATTGTAAATCTCTTAACCAAGTGCACACTAAACAGTGTTGCTAAAGATCTTAACAGAGTAGACCTTAACCAGTCTCCACATAATACTCCTAACATGGTAGATCATTAGAAGTGATCAAATTGTAAGCCTTAACTGACGCCTTCCAATCTACATATAATGAAGTTTTTGTGGGTGCCGTCCCCACCGCAGTTTTTATCTTCTAACAGGGATTTTCTACGTTACCATATCTTGTGTTATGTGTTATCGCTTTCATGAATTCTTCTATCAATGTATACATACAATTAAGATTACGAATTGATATCACATGTATAAAGAAAGAACAACAAATATGATCGGTAAAGCAAAGATTTGATTACATAAGGTTAAAGGTTAATTAACTAAAAGTTTTAGAGGTACGGATTCACCCCTCCCCTCTCAGTACACACTTCCCATTATTTCCAACAATAACCTCTCACATGGATTTTAGGAGAGTGCATCTCAACCGTCCTTTATGGTAAAATCTCAACCGCCCATTTTGAGGAAGTTTATATAAAAGGGATAGTTCTCCTTGTTGAAAGAGGATGCATTGTTGAAGTAACACTATAATGTCATTTTGATTCTAGAGTATACCCATTTTTAGAGGATAATATTCATCCTAGCATAGTATTTGCATTTTTTCTTAGATATTTTAATCTTAGTTTTCATTTCTTAGTATTTGCTTCATCTTGTTAGATTAATCTCATGCTAGTTCATGCATCATTTTAGTTTCATTTTGCATATCATTTCCATGTCTTGAAGAGAAAAGTATGTGAGTTAATGCATCATGATCACATTTTGAATCTTCCATTTTAGAGTAGTCTAGTTACTGATTCTTGTGTCAATATGATGAGAATCTATTAAGAATCAAACTCGCTTTATCTAGGGAGCAATAAGCTGGTTTTGGGGGGTTTTGCACAACATTGGAGTAAAATTTGATGATTATTGACCCTTAAGCTAATGATTTATTAAGTGTAGGTTTATTTTTAGGTTGAAACCACATTTACACCACACACCTATAGGTTAGTGCCTATAAAAAATTGTAATTTTATTGTTATTTTTGTGACGCTAGATTTGGACAATAGATCAAAGCATATGTCTTGATTGTGATTTTTACCTTCTAGGTTTCCACATAAATGTAGTGTTCTCTTGTGTTAATGTGTGGATGTTTTTCTCTCTTGCATATTTTTCTTGATGTCATTTTTATATGTGATAATGGTATTAATGTTGCATTGGGTTTTAAAATTAAAAAATGACAACTGTTGATTCCCCCCACCATACTCCCGTCCTCTCCCCTCTTAGTGTATATGTTTGCATAACAAAATAACCCTATTAGCTTGAGAAGAATGAGACCTCTTACATATGAAAATAATAGATGAATGCATATCATTTACTTTGATCTAATGTAGAGAGAAAACCTCAATAGCATCCACATGAACAAAGTCTAGCACAAGAGATTCCAGATGAACAATATCTGAGATTTGGGCACCAAATATCCCACATAGAAACCCCATAACACCTTGGTTAAGATTAATACTTTCTAGATAAGATAGAGGCTCCTTATAAAGGTCAACACCAAAAGAAGGTATTTCAACCTTATCCATTAAATGCCTTGTCAACAACTAGGCAACACTCAAGGAAAAAAATTCATCATGAGATGAGAAAAAGTAACAACCAAGATGTGAAAGAAGAAGCTCCTATAGAAACATTTTGAAAACACCTAAAAATGGATCCAAAAGCCACCATAGAAACCAACACAGTCAAAGGGGAACTAAAGAAGAAGTCCAGTTTATAGAATCCAAGGAAAACTATTAGAAAAAAGGGCAAGTGCACCTCTAATTGAATAACCCCCAAGTGAACAACACCAACTTCCCAACCCCCACTAATGATACCGACTTCAACAAAGAAAAAATCTTCCTCATTATCAAGATCATAAGTTCCTTTGATTGTGTCGATGCCATAGAGGAGATTTTTCCACACTAAAACCCTAGTGCTCCCACTCCCTCACCATTGTGCTTCAAGAATGAACCTAATAAGTTAGTAACAATACTCATATTCATTCCTTCATGGTTATTGGATTATTTATTTATTTACTTCAATTCAAATGGATAGTTAGTGAAGATTAAGTTCCTACAATGTTTGGTTTCAAAATACTTTCTTTATACACAAAATACTTCAAAGACATTGATAATATTAAATGTGTTACAATTAAATAACATTTTATATTTAAATTCTATTTACAAATGTGGTCTATTGAATATAAACAAAATTAAAATTAATTAATTTTAGGATCTCTTTAAATATTCTTTGCTTTTTCCATAGCTTAACTCTTAAGTCCAAAAACTCTTATTTTTGTCTTATGTTGTCTCCATCCTCCAATTCACTATATTTATTTGGCTTTAAACACACCCAAATCACAAAAAATAACACAAAAACATTATAAACAACCAAAATTGACATAAAGCACATAACATAAACTAGCATACTGATCTTTAAAGAAATATAGGTAAAGTACATGCAAAAAAGATATCATATTTGTTCATTATTCCACTTAAAAAAATAGTATATTATGATATTGTAGTTAATATTAAATTATTTTTAAGATACAATTATACTATCATATTATAATATTATTTTGTTATTATATATTTATGTCTCTATTAAACTATTTACTTTGAAAAAATTCTTAATATATTTTTTATATTTCTATTAAACTCTTACAAACGAAAAAAAATCTATTAAGTCGACATTACCATTTTTTAACCCAACCCAACAACCCAATAGTCTTTGCATATGCCTTTTTGTTATTTTGAGATATTGAAAATCCTGAGGTGGTGACCCATGCTCAAAATAACAACCACCAAGAAAGAGAGACCAAACTAAATGTGTATCTTAACCCGCAATGTGATGTGTTGTGCATAGTTGTTGCATATCTAAGTCAAGAGTTGAATATAGAGCACACTACCCTAATTGTATATTCAATTTTTATAGATATTCTAAAAGGATCTTTGTCAAATTTTTAATTTCATTGTTTGAACATTGGAATATAATTTACTATTCTAGCCCATTTTTGTATTGTTTTCTCTTGTCTATAAGTGTTCTATTGTGTAACCTTGTGGTTGTGTGGTCTAAGGCTTCGCTTCAGTTCTACTCTAACTACAACTACGTCACATAACAACATAGGGAAATCCTTTCAGTTATGTCTTAGATATATTGTGAACCTTCTCCAAATGAAAGGCATGGAAAACTTAGCACAATGATATATTATTAAAATATACTTATAAAGATCCACAAAACTAGATGATTATGTTTAGATATACCATATTTTATGAATCTTGATCTATTTCAGAAACAAAATGGTCATTGTCTAATTGAAAGTTTCCTTAATTAAGCTCCATTACACTCTAGCCAACCTTCCAAATATAATCATATGTATCTCTTATATTACATATATAATAGGTATTGGATATGTTTATGAACCCACAGTTTCCCAAGAACATGTTAAAAATGTTTAGAAAATATTATGGCAACAAGTTTAAAAACATAGAACCCACTATAAATATTTTATGACATTCATGGCATGTTTGAGACTCGACATGATAAAAGTAGAGAAAAAACTTGGAAAGATATTTCAAAAACTTTTTAATGTGATAAATGCCAGGAAGTATCTTTCTCTTACATTGACTAAAATTACCATGTTGCATAAATTTTATGATAATGTATTGCAAATGAATAAAAAAAATCTAATCCTTTTGGAAAAAAATGCAATTCAAACCATTTGCAATGTGTTTAGCCAAGTTGTCATGGTTCCAAACTCATTACAGTGTTGAGGGATCAATAAAATTAGACATATGTTATTTGAACATGAATTGGGGGTATAAGATTCAATCTTTGATAGAAACATCTAGATCTTATATGAACCCATATTCCTGCAAATTAGAGAATTCCTACACACATACCATAAAAATTTAGACACTCAAAGAAGCACAATAATTTATATTATGCCCAAATTTGTGTGGATCTTGACCTAGATCTTGACCCATGTCTCCTTCTTCCTTCACTATTAAACTTATATTTCTTGACTACAAATGGAAATAATAGATTTGTTACTCAACCGATGGAGATGATGATGAAGACTAAGATTAGAGGTATACATGGTTGTAGAAATAATTAGATTAGTAGTTATTTTGTCATTGATGTCAAGAAATTTATTTCTGGTTCATATTGAATTTCCATATCTTTTGGAGTTGATTTATTTGGGCAATAGATAAAGATCAGACAATGATAATATCATCTTGAGATAATTGGTTTCTACTTTATCAAGTCAGTAAATAAGATTGAGAAAGTTGGTAAGACTAAAGAGTTAAGTTACCAAGCAGAGAGAGTGTGTTGGTAAAGGGTTATAAAAGTTGGTCAGGACATCGAGACATTGAAGCATCGAGTAGTGCATGTTAGTCACCGAACCGAGAGTTAGTCACCAAACATAATAGATGTGACAAACACGGATAAGAACACATTTAATACATTTCTACAATGATCTAGAGGATTCCAAGAAAAAAAAGGAAGTTGGTTACAAGATCTATGAATGGGAAAATTCAAGGAAGAAATCTATGGTATAGATTAAGCGGTAAAAGTAAAAGTTTTATTTCCAAGAAAAGTGCAAGTTCCGAGGTGATGTCGAATCGGCTAATCGAGTGTCAAGTTCAATGAATTAGTTCAAAAAAGTTAATCTAACAGATGAGCATGATTGAAGGAAAACCTAATCAAGTAGATTAAGAGGCAAAAATATAGTCTATTTAAAGGAAGAATTCCAATAACAAATGGCTGGCAAGTTGGAGTGCTAGCAAGTGATGCAGTGAAGAGCAAAGAAGTGATAAATCTGAGTCTAAGTGAAGAGATTAATGAAGTGTTGATGCCAGTAGTTAGAGAGAGCATAAAGGGATCTGATAAAGCAAGAGGTAGTTGCATTTTTACAGATCATTTTTCATATTGTTGCTTATTTGCATTTGAAACAACAAAGTCTCTTAACCGAGTGGACTTAACAGTCTTTTGTAAAATCCTTGAGAAAGGTAACATTATAAAAGAGTGTTCAAAGCCCTCTAACCAGGCCACTCCTAACAGGGTGAAGATCTTAATGGGTCTGAGGTAAATCCCCTAATAGGGTCACATTTAACAAATGTGTATTGTAATCTTTAACATGATAAGCTTTTAACCGAGCATACTTCAGAAGAGTATTTTCATTTGTGGGTGACAATTCCCACAAAGGTTTTTCCCAAATTGGGTTTCCTCGTTAAATATGTTGTCAAATGTGCTGAATGATTCATGTGCATGATATTTACTATTTATGCAAGTTACTGCTTAAGTTATTGAAGATATTTGGTGATTCGGTTGCAACTGTTGTTTATCCCACCTAGTTGAATCAGAGTTAAGTTTTTAAGTATTAAGTATCATATTTTTTTGATTCACCCCCCTCTCAGTAATCTAACAAGATCAACTAAATAATATAATCCATTTAAGGGAAAACCCTTCATTGAATGCATGAATCTAGAACATGGATGTCTAAGTCAGAACAAAACCTTGCATAAAAAAAAAGCGAAGAAAGAAGTTCAACCTTAGACAAATAATAGAAGATGGTGAAAAGAAAGCTAAGTGCATGTATCTTCCATTTTATGGTGGAGAAAAAAGAACGAAACAAATACTTAAACATGTTATCTAAGAATAAACTAAAATGGAAACCAAAGTGGCAAGTTCAATCCATGATAAAAGGGAGATAAGATAAAGGATCTTATCTTACCTCAGGAAGAACTCTGCTAATGCATCCCATAGAAAACCAACATACTCGAGAACCAGAGTTTTGAAATTTTTGTTGAACTATAACTGATTGAATGTTTGAAGGTGTTAAGTTGATGATCACATAGACATAAGAAAGTTAATGCAAGACATTAAATCAATTAATGTATTATATTTTCATTGATGTGAGCTTGATATAATCTGTATGGTCATGGACATACTGCTAAAGACTTCAAAGAATCGATGAATCAAAGGCTATGCTATTAGTAATGCATAAAAGTCAAGTATTCACAAAGTGACTATATACACCAACAGAGTGCACATTGATGGATAGAGTAAGAGAGAAAATTCATAGTGATACTCGATGAGAAAATGGACAACATTACCGATGAGCAAAGTCACAGTGTTGCCCGACGAGCAAAGCACAATGTAACCCGACAGACAGAATTACAGTGTTGCCCGACGAGCAAAGCACAGTGTAACTCGACAGACAGAATTACAGTGTTGCCCGACAGATGGAGATCCCAATGACTAACTGAAGTATTGAATGACAGAACAGAGAGTTCAGAAATGAAAAAATGCTTAGCTGTCAAGAGCTAAAAATAGACTTAACTGATACTTATAATTATTTTAATCGACAAGATAAAGCCGAAGATAAGTAAACGATTTAAAGCTGCTTTGTCCAGTTGGCAAGAAGATCTCTACAAGATAAAACTAGTTTTTTTCTTTAAATCTAATGGGTGAGAATTGTGGATCACGCCAAGATCAAGAAAGCTAAGAAATGGTAAAATCATGTCTATATAAGAGACAAGCTTATTCATTATGAATAGGGGGAGTGACAAGAGAATAGATGCTGAAAAGATTCTGAAGGAGAAGAAAGTCTTCATTTAGACCTGATCAATCAAGGTGAGGAAAGAGATAAATTCTGCAGACATCGACGAATAGAGATACAACATCATAGAGCATAACAGTGTGGAGCAAAGGTATTGAATTGATTACATTGATCAGAAAGGTAAAGCACTTACAATAGATCTGAAAATATGCAATTCTAGTTGTATATGTGAATAGATCAATTTACTGTTTTAGTTTAACCATTGAAGCATCAAGACTCTTAACCGAGTAGGACTTAAAAGTATTTTGTAATTGAGATACATCCCAAGGAGTATCAAAAAGTTTGATCATACAAAGTAGCATTGGATATTCCCAATAGCTATTGACAGGCCAAGTGAGTGTTTGATCAAGGATGGTAGCATTAGATGCCATATACTAAGTGACAAACTATCTATTTAAATCCTCTAACAAGGTCACACCTAACACTGTATTTGTAACCTTTGACAGGGTTGGCTCTTAACTGAGCTCACTTTAGAAGAGTGAAAATTTGGGGTACCGATCCCAGTGGTTTTTCCCTTAATAGGGTTTCCATGTTAGAAATCCATGTGTCATGCATCTATGAGTCATTACTTTATTGTTTTGTATTTCACATAAGTAAATTTGGATTGATCGGTATACACTAGTTATTTACTATATTTTGGTAAATAGAAAGACTGCTTATTGGTAAACATACATTAGAAGGTTTTAAAAAGCATTCCGACAAGTAGTAATTTGATATAAGTATTTCAAGGCATTCATCTTATAGGACTGAAGATAACTAGAGGTATAATTTTATGGTACTAAGTTTGAAGGGTTGATTTAAGGATTAATTTTTGAGGCCACTGATTCACCCCCCCTCTTAGTTATTACTAAAAATTGGTATCAGATCTTGTGTGCTTAGAAGGAAGGTTTCAAGACCTAAGCTAAATATCACAAGATGAAAAGATGAGATGTGCCCAAGTTGAACAAATACAACTTTGCTTCATGGAAAAGCAGAATAAGACTCCACTTATCAGGTATTGGAAATGATGTTAATCAATACTTAGATACTGAATATGTGTTTCCCACCGGAGAACCCACAATTGAACAAATGAGAGAGAAGCATGAACACAACTGCATGATGATAGAGCTTGCTTCCTCACTCTTCGATGCTAAATTTGAAGATGTCAAATCATGCACAACTGAAAAGTAGATGTGGGACAAATTGAAGCTTGTACATGGTGGTGATAAAAATGTTCTGAGAGCCGAGGCAGAAATCCTTAGAGAAAAGTTTGATGATCTCAGAATGAAAGAAGGTGAAAACATCACACAGTACAACACAAGAATAAAATAGGTAGTCAATTCTATCCAAGGAGTTGGAGGTGTACTAGATGAAGATATAGTGATAAGTAAAATTCTAAGATCCTTACTGCCTACTTATGCTATTAGAGTATTTTCCATACAAGAAATGAGAGCAGTAGAAAACAACAATGTTACTCTAGATAGTTTGATTGGAAGACTGATTTCATTTGAGATGAATAACTTTGATAATAGTGTCTTACCAAACATAGAGTCTTCATTCAAATCTTCTTTGAGAATAAGTAAATCAAGTCATAAACACACTATGAGAAAATATAGTGATAGTGAAAGTGAAGAAGAAGAAGATCTTGATGAAATTGAAGCACTTATGGAAAGAAGAATGCAAAGAGGCAAAGGTAAATACAAAGGTAAATTACCACTTGTTTTTTTTAATTGTAAAGAGATTGGACACTTTGCTGCAAGATGTCCTAATAGGAGAAAAGATGACAAAAGTAATGACAAGTCATTTGAAAAGAAGTTTGACAGAGGTGATTACAGAAACAACTGACAATCAGAAAGAAGAGATACCTGAGACTACATGGATAAAGAAAAGAAGGCCAGCTACCTAGATAAATGTAAAGATGAAGATACTGACACTGAATCTGATGAAGACATCGAGATGGTGTTTATGGTAGTAAAAGATGATTCAAATGAAGATGAAGAAAGGTATGTAGAAACTGCACGCAGATCTAAAGTTAGTAAAAATGATGTCTGGATCATAGATAGTGGCTGCACTCACCATATGACTGGTGAAAAACAAAAGTTTGAAACTTTTGAATACTATAATGGTGGTTCAGTAAGAATGGGTAATGACACACCTTGTCCAGTTGAAGGTAGAGGAACCATAATGTTGAATAACCTGATAAAATGTGAAAATGATTATTGGGTGAAAGGATTGAATTATAATCTATTGAGTGTTTCTCAGTTGAATAATTCAGGTCACAAATTAGCATTTGAAAATAAGAAGGCAAAGATCTTCAATGAATTAGGAAAGCTGATTGGTACCGATGAACAAACAAAAGGCAACTTATTCTATCTGAATGATACAGACACCACTTTCTTAATGGCTAGAAATGATGATATATGGTTGTGGCATAAAATATTGTGTCATGTAAAATTTGGAAACATGATAAAAATAAGCAGAAAGAGAAATGTAAGAGGCTTACCAACGATGATTAAGCTAGACAATATCATGTGCAAAAATTGTCAAAAAGGTAAGATGACAAAGTCTAGTTTCAAAAGCAAAAAGCATACATCTGATCCCATTCTAGAATTAGTCCATACTGATCTATGTGGACCCATGAGGACAAAGATTTATTATGGTGATAGATATTTTTTTCTCTTTGTTGATGATTACTCTAGAATGATGACAGTTATGTTTCTAAAAGATAAATCAGAAGCATTCAAGATGTTTAAATGGTACAAAGCAATGGTAGAAAAATAAAGTGGTAAAGAATTGAAATAATTAAGATCAGATAGAGGAGGGGAATTTACTTAAGATGAATTCACTAACTTTTTTAAGGAACATGGAATCAAAAGACATGTCTCTGCACCGAGAACACCATAGAAAAATGGAATTGCTGAAAGAAGGAACAGATCCATTGTTGATTGTGCAAGGACACTGATGATAGAAAAAGGCATCACCCAAATCTTCTAGAGGGAAGCTGTCAGTACTGCTAGTCACACATTGAATAGAGTATAATTAAAAAAAGACACCAAGAAGACACCCTATGAGCTATGGTATGGTTACACACCCAATGTAAGTTACTTCAAGATCTTTGGTAGTCAATGTTATATCTTAAAAGATGATAGAAATGGAAAGATTGACTCCAAAAGTGATGAAGGAATCTTTCTAGGGTATTCCACCAAGAACAAGGCTTATAAATGTCTCAATAAAGCCTCTAAAAAAATTGTTGAAAGTGCAAATGTAAAGATAGATGAATTTGGAGAGAAGAATGAAAAGGAAAGCATAAAATAACTAGAGGACTACAAAAGGTTGTTTACAATGAAGAACCTGACACTCTACCTGAGAAAAAATGTATAGCTCCCGAGCAATAGATTATTGCACCCGAGCATCAAGCTGCAAATACTAAAAATTAGGATATTACTTAAGATGATATACCAAGCGATGAAGATCAGAATGAAGGACAAAATGATGATCAAGATGATAGACAAAGAATTTAACTTGTACTTACCAAATATGTCAGAAGGAACCATCCACAGAACCAGATCATAGGAGACAAGAAGGCTGGTATGAGAATCAGAAGTAAGTCTCTAAACACAAGATGTCTTATTTGTAATTTTGAACCAAAATTTGTCAATGTTGCACTTGATAATGATGAATGGATTAGTGCTATGAATGAGGAAATTGAGCATATTGAGAAAAAAAAGACATGGACACTTGTACCAAGACCAGATGAAAATAATGTCATCAGTACAAAATGGATATTCAGGAATAAACTAAATGAGAACGGAGAAGTCACCATAAACAAAGCAAGACTAGTATGCAAGGGGTATGCCCAAGAAGAAGGGATTGACTATGGAGAAACCTTTGCACCCGTTGCTAGGCTAGAAGGAGTGAGAATATTACTTTCTTATGCTGCATGTAAAGGATTTAAGGTATACCAAATGGATGTCAAGTTTGCATTCCTAAATGGAATACTTGAAGAAGAGGTATACATTGAGCAACCAAAAGGGTTTGTTGATCCAAACAAGAGGAACATGGTATGTAGATTGCACAAAGCCTTGTATGGATTGAAACAAGCACCAAGAGCTTGGTATGAAAGACTTCATTCCTATCTCATAAGTATTGGATTTGTCAAGACTAGTGAAAACAATAATCTTTATTTGAAGGAAGATACTGATGCTAACATTTTGATTGCTGAAATATTTGTTGATGGCATCATATTTGGAGGAAATGATATGCTATGCAAATCATTTGCAAATGAAATGGGAAAAGATTTTGAGATTTCTATGTTTGGAGAGATCTAGTTCTTTCTTGGTCTACAGATCATGCAACAAGATGAAGGTATTTTTATTACACAATCCAAATACAACAAGGAAGTACTAAAAATATTCAAAATGGAAGATTCCAAGCCAGTTGGAACACCGATGGCAATTGGATGTAAGATGACAAGGGAGGAAAAGTCACCTGAGGTAAATCAGACTTTGTAGAGATCAATGATTGGAAAACTCATGTATGTTGTACATAGTAGACCAGATATTGCACATGCAGTAGGAATAGTTACAATATTTTCTGCTAATCCCAGGGAATCACATATGACTGCTGTGAAAAGAATCCTAAGATATCTGAAGAATACCAAGGAATATGTCTTATGGTATAGAAGAGAAGGCAAATTTGAACCTAAGGTCTTTACCGACGCTGATTGGGCTGGAAACATTGATGGACGAAAGAGAGCAACTGGAGGAGCATTCTTTACAGGTGACAGACTTGTCACATGGATCAACAAGAAGCAAGGATGCATCTCTCAGTCGACTGTAGAAGAAGAGTATGTTGTTGCTACTGCAAACTGCTCAAATATTGCTTGGATCAAATAGTTACTGGATCAAACCAGTAATGATCTATCATGATAATACCAGTGCAGTAAACATTTTCAAGAATCCAGTCATGCATGCTAAGAGAAAGCATATTTCTATCAAGTATCATTATTTGAGAGAACAAGTTCAAGAAAAAAAGGTGATACTTGAGTATGTGCAATCAAATGAACAATTAGCTAATATCTTCACCAAGCCACTGCCCAAGGATGTATTTGAGTACTTGAGAAAGAGACTAGGGGACAGACCCTTGTCTACTTACCAGTAAAATGACTAGAAGGCTGCATCAGCCTACATATTATCAAAATATCATTCGTGTTGATACAAACAAAGAGATGGACTTCAAAGATAAATCTATACATAGCAAGGTATTTATCTACTCTGAGCACCAGAGTTGTTGTATTGCTGATGGATTGGGAAATTCAAGGAGTATATTATGGATAGAAAGGATTGTTTGGCATTACTGTCAAATATTTGTTTGGGATTCTTGTCAAAGGGAGAGATTATATCCATTATCACATTAAGGAGAGATTATATCCATCACATTATCTAGAGGGAGAGCACATTAAGGAGAGATTATATCCATCACATTGTCCAGAGGGAGACATGTAACTAGAAAGGGAGAGTACATACAAAATGATAGAATTGCTGACAAGAGACATCAAAAGAAAAGATAATAGTGAAAGGGAGAGAGTTTGACATAGGAAAAGAACACATCACATCAGAGGAAGAAAGATTCTACATCTATCTAGTGAAGGGATTGAAGACAAAAAGAAAGTGGCAAGAATCAAATCTAAGCTATATGAGCTTACCGAGGACTAGATATTTGTATCGATTATAGTACATAAGATTGGTAGTTTGATGAACTTAATGTTATATTTCATATTGTATTAGTAATAATATAGTGTGATAATGTAGTGTGTTTCCATCAATGCCAAAGGGAGAGATTGATGAACTATAACTGATTGAATGTTTGAAGGTGTTAAGTTGATGATCACAGAGACATAAGAAAGTTAATGCAAGACATTAAATCAGTTAATGTATTGTATTGTCATTGATGTCAACTTGATATAATCTATATGGTCATGGACATACTGCTAAAGACTTCAAAGAACCGATGAATCAAAGGCTATGCTATCTCTAATGCATAAAAGTCAAGTATTCACAAAGTGACTGTATACACCGATGGAGTGCACACCATCAGACAGAGTAAGAGAGAAAATTCACAGTGATAACCAATGAGAAAATGCACAACATTACCAATGAGAAAAGTCACAGTGTTTCCCAACGAGGAAAGCACAGTGTAACCCGATGGACATAATTACAGTGTCGCCTGACGGACGGAGATCCCGATGACTAACTGAAGTATTGACCGAAAGAACAGAGAGTTTAGAAATGAAAAAATGCTTAGCTATCAAGAGATAAAAATAGACTTAACTGATACTTATAATTGTTTTAATCGACAAGATAAAGTCGGAGATAAGTAAAGGATTTAAAGCTGCTTTGTCCAGTTGTCAAGAAGATCTCTACGAGATAAAACTTGAGTTTTTCTTTAAATTGAATGGGCGAGAATTGTGGATCACACCAAGATCAAGAAAGCCAAGAAACAGTGAAATCATGTCTATATAAGAGACAATCTTATTCATTATGAATAGGGGGAGTGACAAGAGAATAGATGCTGAAGAGATTCTAAAGGAGAAGAAAGTCTTCATTCAGACCTAATTAATCAAGCTGAGGAAAGAGCTAAATTCTGCAGACACCGACGAATAGAGATACGACATCATAGAGAAGAAAAGTGTGGAGGAAAGCTATTGAATTGATTACATTGATCAGAAAGGTAATGCACTTACAATAGATCTGAAAATCTGCAATTCTATTTGTATATGTGAATAGATCAATTTACTGTTTCAGTTTAACCATTGAAGCATCAAGTCTCTTAATCGAGCAGGACTTAAAAGTCTTTTGTAATTGAGATACATCCCAAGGAGTATCAAAAAGTTTGATCATACAAATTAGCATTGGATATGCCCGATACCTATTGATAGGCCAAGTGAGTGTTTGATCAAGGATGGTAGCATTAGATGCTAGATACTAAGTGACAAAATATCTATTTAAATCCTCTAACAAGGTCACACCTAACAGTGTGTTTGTAACCTTTAGCAGGGTTGGCTCTTAACCGAGCTCACTTTAGAAGAGTGAAAATTTCTGGTACCGGTCCCAGTGGTTTTTCCCTTAACAGGGTTTCCATGTTAAAAATCCATGTTTCATGTGTCTATGAGTCATTACTTTAACGTTTTTCATTTCACATAAGTAAATTTGGATTGATCGGTATACACTAGTTATTTACTGTGTTTCGATAAATAGAAAGACTGCATATCGGTAAACATACAGTAGAAGGTTTTACAAAGCATTCTGACAAGTAGTAATTTGATATAAGTATTTCAAGGCATTCATCTTATAGGTCTAAAGATAACTATATCTATAATTTTGTGGTACTAAGTTTGAAGGGTTGATTTAAGGATTAATTTTTGAGGCCACTGATTCACCCCCTCCTCTCAGTTATTACTAACAATTTTTTGGTAAAAATGATATGTAAAAGGAATTGAGCACAACTCTATTCACAACCAAGAAGCTCTAGAAGGGAATTGAAATTGGAAATTTCACAAACACATACCTAAGAGTTGGTACAAAGATCTAATCACAAAGAAGCTCAAGGAAAATAATAGTTCATAATAAATTTACACAATGTTCCTTTTATCTCTCCTAGAATCTTTTAGCTTTCTTATTAATTTTATTTTTGAAGTGTTGCCTTAAAGAGTGCTCCTACTATATCTATAGCTCCATAAAACAATACAAGAACTTTATTGCCTTCACCAGGAAATTTTTTGTTATGCTAAAACTAAAAATGAACAAACATTAATGTCTCAAAAACATTATTAATAGTATCCATAGAAGACATTAGAATACTGATTTATTCTCTTTTTTTAATGACCGTTTGTGATTCATTTGAAACTTGATTTTCTCAACTAAATGAAGCTTCATATTAACTCAAAATAAATTATTGTGGGTCCTTCAATACCCAACTTGAAAAACCACTTTGCGAGATAGGATAAAATTCTTAAACTCCTAATGATAAGGTCAACATGATTACCATTTCAAAAAAAACTTGATCACGTATCTTCTCAACATCTAAATTGTAACTAAATATATTCATGAAAGTGAATGATTTCAAACAATCATTTCAACAAAAAGGTTCTATGCATCTTAATCCTATTTTTTTCATGATTTCTACTAATCAAGTGTTAAAATTGGACTCATTTGATAAGAAGTGCAAAAAAAATTTCTTCTTAAACTTTATAAGAACAATAGAAACAAAGAAAATGTGATTCAAAATTTTTTTGCCACAACTTGTCATGACTCGATCCTTTTGGTTCCTACTTTTAAGGATTTAGTATGACATTAGATCTTAGTCATTATGTTTTGCTTGGTTATACCTATATATTTTTAACCATTGGATGATGTGCGTATTTTTTTTTCAACCGATACTCTTATGTCAGATGCTTATTGTGTTGTGATGTTCTTAATTTCTTAATGGTGATGTCATACTTAGAAATTAATGTGTTCAAAATAGATATTGTGTTAATTATTTTGTGTACCTTTCATTTTTTAATGCCAAGAAAATATAGTCTATTATATATTTATGGTGTTTATGATATTGCATTGAAATATGATGAAATTTCATTTCGATTATGGTTTTCTAGAGACTAACCTACTGATGCAATTTTTATTGGTTGAGTAGATTCACAAGTGCGGGGGTATGGTCCAGGTAAAGAAGACTAGGTCTTTGATAGTGGTAGGTTTGGATGATCTAGAACAAACGCCACATAGTCCTAGTATACAATTGCATGTTAGACTTATGTGTTTTGTTTCTAACTTTATATCATGCAGTCAAATGAATGAATGAAATGACTGTTTATTTACTTCTTGAGTAGGAAATGCATTTTGATGGAATTAATGATTAAAAATAAACATTTAATAAAATTACCAAAAAATTAAAAAGGTACACTATATTTATGTTCTCAAATATATTAGAAAAGTTAATTAAGTCTATCTACATAAATATTCTTTAAATTTTTATTTTTTATTTTATAATTCAAACTAAGAAGAAAGAAAAAGAGACTTCAAATGACATAAAATTTATTTAATATGGCGATATGCATGCATGTAAAATTGGTTACAAGGGCAATTTGTAATACCCCTCTAACCCTAACATGTCTTTGATGTTGTTTGTTGGAATTTAGGGAATGTTGTAGGATCCTCTATGTTTCTCTTGTTGATATTATTCTAAACAAATAAACACCTAAACCTGAAAATATGTTATTCTAATGTTCCTATGGGTCTTTTGTCATGTTATCATGATGTTATGGGATTCTCTTATGCATTGGTGTGTTTTATTTCTTGGGTAAAAAACCTAGATGTAGTAAGTGAGTGACTCTCAATGGGGGTCGAGGCCCTAAAGTGGCTAGCTAAGATAATCCATTGTGAGTTTTTTAATCAAGTGATAACCTAAATAAATGAACTAGGAATGGGGGAATACACATTAATAAATATTAATTTATTCCTTACCCATGTCTCTAGTTATTATATAGGCTAGGTATGGGAGTGGAGAAGGTTCCCACGTGTGATGACACAATCGAACAACCTTATCCTTAAGAAAGGTGTTCGATTTTGCATGTGTAGATACTTGGGGGCCGAGGCCCAGAGTGGCTAGCCAGGGTAACCCAAGGGGTGAGGGCTATGTGATGACACTCAACCAATATTTAGCCTAGAGTATTTACACCTTTGATTTATGTTGCCTCTAGTAGTCCTATTTTGACTTGATGTTTACTTGTATTTCATGCCTTATTTTGGGAAGGGTTTTACCTCTTTGTTTTATGTGCCTATTTGTTTGTGCTCACATTATCCTTGGTGTCTATTTCCTAGCTCAGGGGAGTGGGCCTTCGGGTTTGATGTGGTTGGGTGGTTAATCCTTTTATACCAAGGCACTAGTCATTGTTGCATGGATAAACCTTTCATTTGTTCCTTTCAGATTTCCAGCTTTGAGGACTTCATCTAGTACTTTGTATCACGATGAGATGTATTACTGTATATTCATTTATGTAACTGTACACTCCTATAAGGAGTTATATGTAATATGGCTTATTGATGTAATTATGTCTTATGAATGTAATTATATTTGAAAGAAATGTAAGGGGTAGATCTAGGTGAAAGAAAAGGGAAAAGTGAATATGTTAAAAATCAGATTATATGATAAGAAAAGAGAAAGAAGAAATGATTATTTGTGTTAGAGTAAATTTTTATTTATATGTGTATGCCTTGTAATCTCGTATAAAGTTAAGGTAGATGTAATTAAATGAACTTAGGAGAAAGTGTGCATCATGTTTTTTATGTGTACTTATGGATTGAGTAGAACTGAAAGGAAAATAGATTAGCTATCTTGATGATTGAAATGCACTTATTATCAAAGATTCCTTAAATAATAGCATATGATAGATACCTAAATGAATGACTAAGACTCATTAATTCAATTAGAAAATAAAAAATTATGGAAATGATACCATGTAATGATGAACCTATTTTTAATTTTATATATAAGTATTTGTATTAAACACTTAGTAGGATATGATATTGATAAACAATCCCGTGTTCGTTAGGTCTAAATTGAAAAATATTATAATTCAACTTGATCATTTAAAATAGTTTTTTTCTATGAGGCTAATAGTATGAAACATTACTTCTGATTACACTCTTAATAAGAGGATTAAGAATGACAAATAAGGTTATGTCCTTTGGGTTAATGTCATGTATGTGTAGTGAAAGATATAGTGATTGTCTTGAATGCTTTATGTTATAGATATTGTAGAAATAAATTTCTTAGGAACATTTATGTTGGAACTTTAAAATGAAATTAATGGATGATAGTTTACTTATGATATTTATTTTTGATGAATAGTTAGTTATGTTTGAGTTTTTGCTCCTACTAGCGACATTAGGGAATATTGTGAGGATTTATGTTGAAATTTTTTATTATTGCATTCATGAAATGTACATTTAGGAATTATATTGTTACTTCCACTTCCAAATTGTATACTTGGTGAAAATATAAGATTCTAATGTCAACACTTATGGTCAGTGAGTATGCAAGTCTTTCAAAAAAAAATATTGCATCTTGGATTAGAATAACATTATCCTCTTGGGTTCCTTGGTGGGGTATTACATCTGGTATATGTAGTTCCTCCCGTGGTTACATTATGATCCATGATTATTTTGTTTTGAGACATACTCTTATTATGATTATTTGCATGATGAGATGCATTTGATGAAAGTACATTATTTTGGTTGCCAATATCTTACATGTGATAGATGGTTATATTATGTTGTTGTTTACAATTTTGATCATATCTACATGATGATGCTATTCTGATGTGACATGATGCTTTATGTTGATATCTAGTGTATTTTACATTCGAGAACATTGGAATATATATATATATATA
>MU223787.1:318442-341257 GCA_018584345.1 Thuja plicata | reverse complement strand
TATATATATATATATATATATATGATGATGATGATGATGATGATTATATCTAATTTTGGGTTTATTGTGCCATATATGTTGTTGGGTACTTCAATTTCTATCTTTCATTAGTATTTGCTCATATTGCCATAGATGTCGATTTAATGCTTTATATTTAAATGTAATATTTAATTTAAATGATATGATAATCACTTCTATGCTCATCTAATTGTTTATGATTTATACTTGATGTGGTTGTATGAAGTGAGATGAAGTTGTAGGTACTCCTTTTTGAGGTCCACACGATGTCTCATTCTCCTTCGCTATTTGATATTATATATGTTCATGTGCTTTAGATATTTATACTATGAGAAACTACACTTGATGTTTGTGTGTTTCAATGACCAAGTACCCGACACATTCTACCTAAGTTGCATGATTTGAGTGTGTTTATATCCCCAATAGTGACACAAGAGATAATATCATTATCTTTCATGTTGAGCCAATATCGTCCTTGTATGGATGATGTATGCATAAATTATTTATTATTCCCTCTAGTACATGTTAGTAAATCCATATTTTATTATTCATATTGTGTTAGACTCATGAGCATGTTGGTGCATTTATAGTTCCATAGTTGTCATGGAAGAGATTTACTTAAAATGTTAATTTTGTTGTGTTTGGGGAATTTAATATTGTATAACCGACTAATTTGTCATAGTTAGATTTTAATTATTTCAAATCGATTTATTTGATTTTTGGGGAAAAGTAAATAGTTCACTTAAAATAATTTAAGTGACTTATTTTAAGAAGTCATATTTGAAAATGCCTTTATGTGGGAAAAGTGAGTTCTTTTCACTCACTTCTCACTTTTGGTATTGGGAGAATATGGATTTTTCTCCAATTTGCATTGGATAAAATAACATTTGTGCTTGTTGGGTTTGATACATGCATCAGATCTTCATGGGTAGTGACTCGTTATATTTGTGTCATGATTCCTTAACTTCCTATAAAGTCGTTTGTGTTTTCAAGATGAATTCATTTTCTTCTTCCATTCTTGGGTTTTTCTCCATTTGGTGCGAGGTAGGGCATCTCACCATTTTTATTTATTTATTTTTAATGCATGAAAAACTTGTATTAGTTGAATGTGCCATTTTGGGATCCCCAGGGACCCGCACTCTTGGTTCGAGACCAATTGAGTTTCATGTTATCATGTTTATGGTTTATGAATTTGAGAGTCTTTTATGGATTTTTCCTTATTGAATTATTTTCTTGTGCCTCATTATAGAATGAGATGATCCTAGTGTTTGGGTAGTGGAGTGGCTTCTTACATGGACCCCAACCCACAAGTGGTTGACGTAGTTCAAGAGAAGAGGTTTTCTTAATAAGTGATAACTTAATAAAAATAATTTTGGGTAAAATACTTAATAAATAAAAATAGAGCTTTATGCATACATGTTTGTCTGTGGGTGTTGACCTAAGGTAGATGTGTATTTGTCCATTTGTGGGTGTTGACCTGAGATACATTATGACATTTGTCCATATGAGGGCATTGAATCAAGACTTAATGCTACTTAGGCTAAAGAGAGACAAGTAATGACACTCCACCTTGATTCCCTTCACTACAACCTTGATATCTCTAACTTGTGACCTTGACCTACTTGCTTCATGTACTTGCATTATGATTATACTCAGACCTTTATTTTTTCCTTGAGTCATGCATATATTTGGCATGGGTGTTATCCTTCTTTTGTGTGTGGGGTTACCTTGTGTTTGTGGTCGGGTTACTATCTCGGCGAGCATGGTGGGGTGGGGCTGAGGGTTCCACATGGTAGGGTGGCATTGTAATTTACCATTATTGGGGATTAGTGTATAGGTTAAAGGCTTCCTCCAGCTACAAGGATTTGTAGCATTAAGTTCTCATTGTATATCCTTCATTTCTTGTGTCTTTGATAAATTTACATCTATATACACTGATGTTATGATCTTTAGCTTAGTTTCTTTTATGTTATTAATATTGTTAATTATTGATATAATCAATTGATTATAGCCGTAATCTATGCTATCCAGTACTCCTCAGTATGGAGATAGATGTTTACTAGTCATACATTATTGTTGACTTAGGATTTTGCTTTTCTTCCCTTATATTTTTTGGCCAAATTAATGATTCAACATCTCTCCTTGATTCAACGTTTTCATGGATCAACATTTCTGCAGCTTGAATCAACATTTTCAACTCATTGGTCTGAGACTTTTTTTTTTGTCTCAGAAGTGTTCCAATCGAGAATCAACATCTACTCTAGAGTGGTACATAGAATGTAACATTTAAGTATAATTTACATATTATTATTCTTATACTTTAAGTTACATTTTATTTAATACTTTTAGGATGTTTGAGAGTGGTTTCAGCTTCAAAGGAGTAATTGTAAAGATTCTATATTTTGAGAGTTTTTAGGAAACTTCAGACTTACCCAAATTTCAGGAATCAACATGTTTACTTCAACTAGATTCTCATTTGGGGGGTTGAATGTTTCCTTTCCATTCATGCTTGTGTTATGGATTATTTTGGTACCTTTGGTTATAATCTTAAGACTTCCACTTGTGCACGATCATTTTAGGATAATTTATTGTCTTATATTTTGTGCTTATGGTTAGTTAATACACTTGTTATGATGTTGTGTATGATGAAAACCTACCTATGTAGAACAAGCTCAGACATGTAAACTTTAGTGATAAATCAATATAATCTACACATTCATAAAACTTGCAACTACACAATAGCTTACAACATAACATCCTATGATCCAAACAAGTGCACACAAGACTTGTTAATTTTATCTTAGAGAGGAATGTGGGTGTGCTCTCCCAACACAAATTACAAATCCCACTATTTCTTTCTTTCTTGAGATTATTTATCCTATAATGCAAACTAATGGATTGATGAAGAACTCAAGAACAAGTGTGGAGAAATTTCATCAAGCTTTCACCATTTATGCAAATGGAGATTCAAACTATTAAAAAAAAATAAATGCAAGATTAATCTGAGATTCATTCACCATTAACCTAGCATGTGATTTCTAGATTCAATAATGAACTAAGCATGAGAAACATGAAAATGAACTATAAAATTCTAGAGCAATACTAACATGATAACAATGCATAAAATGAGAGATGATTTACAAGGAGTGAGGCCTCCTATTTATAGATTTTTGGGGGGCTTAGATGAGGTGGATATCATGTGGCATCCACATAGATTCCACATGGGATAAAGGAGTGGTCATGCAAGAGGGAGAGTTACTCACACATGTTTGAGAAACTCTTGAAAATGATGGCTCAATGAAAAGTGTAAGAGGGTGGGAGACCAAAAGTGAGTCACATGTTGAGCATCTTACAAAGAGGAAAGAGGAGACAAGATGCAAGAGAAATGGCTTGGGATATTTTAGGCAAAGGGAATGGAAAACTCCCGTAGGAGGGGTTCTCACACATGTGTGAGCACCATTACGAGATTAATTAAGGTAGGAATTATAATCTTAGTCTAATTAATCTAAGATTAATTAGAGGAGTAGGCTTAGGGGGATAGTGATGGGTATAGATTAGGAATCTAGGCTAGATTTAGGATTAATCTAAATTAGATTTAGATTAATAATAGCTTTGTAGAATATTAGAATGTGGAGGGTATAAAATAAATTAAAATTTATTTAAAGGGGGATTTTGTGGAAAATCATATATTAAATGCAAATTTAATATATTAGGGAAGGGTAGTTAAATTAACTTTAGATACCATAGAATAATGAATTAATTTAATTAAATCAATAGATGAATAGAACCAAAATTGTTAATTAACTAAAATTAACTATAATTCTAAGGGAATATTAATTAAATTAATATAAGTGTGCATGGACGATTTCAGACGTCTATAGATGTTTATATCTTAATGTTTCAAAAAACTTTTGTTATGTGCATAATTAACCTGATATTTCCAAGGGTTCATTGGTGGGGAATTACATCTAATATCATAGCCCATGTTCATATGTTGGGATCTCTGTGTTATGCTCCCATTGTGTTTGGTGTGAGTGATGTATGGCTGTTATATTATCTCTGATGGTTATCATTTCTTTCTTGTTGCCTTAGTATGACTTGTAGGCATGTTATATGTGATTTTGATCCATTTCTTTTTTTTTTAAATCTAAAGTATGCCTCTTAGGCATGGACCTGGTTGGTGGAGTCCCCATCAGGATGACCATGAAGAGGAACACCATGAGGAATAACATCACGAGGAAGAACATCTTGAGGAAGACCATAGTGAAGAATATAAGCATGAGGATAAGCATGAGGACTGTAGAGAGGGTCACAGTGATAATGATGGGAATCCCCAATTGCTTTAGTTATTATAGGATCTTATTACTAGGTTGGGAACTCAACAAGAGGAATATCACCATGGGGATTCTCAGTTATCTAGTCATGGATAGTGGGAGGAGAGGAGAGATTGCAAGCATTCTTGTACCCTTCCTAGATCTAGAGTAGTGCATGGGAGAGATAGGGAAGTGGTGGATGAGGATGTTATCTATGTTGGATTTATGAGAGGCCTTACGAGGTCTCATCCGCCTTTCTTCAATGGATCTCATAGTGGTACTAAGGCTGAGAATTGGCTAGTGGATCTTGGACGTTGCTTAGCTATGCACCCTTATGTGAGAAACATTAGAGCTTGGTATGCCATTATGCACCTTAGGAGTTTTGTGCCTACTTGGTGGTGCATAGAGGATTAGAATCTCTAGTTGGACATTGCGACTATTTCTTAGGAGATCTTTGAGGAGTGGTTCCATGATAATTTCCTTTCTAAGTAGTATAGAGAGGCACATGCTGATGAGTTTCATGATCTCTAACAGGGAAAAATGAGAGTGGATTAGTATGAGAACATGTTATTTGAGATGAGGCAGTATTCTAGCTATAGCCATGATGAACTCATGTTCATTCAACACTTTGTTCAGGGCCTTGATGATCGTATTGCAGGGGACATTCATATGCACCAACCCATGACTCTTTCACTTGCCTCTAAGAAGGTTAGGTTATCTAAGGGTAAAATTTCTAGGGGTTTTGGTTTTAGAAAAGGTGCACAGGTTCATAGTGCATAACCTTCTGGACCAACTGCACATAGTACACAAGTATAGCCCATGGGATCTTCCCAGGTACATTCAACACCTTTGAGGGCAGGTTGCTAGCAACACTATAGGTAGCATCATCCTTATCATTAGAAAAGTGGACATAACATAGGTACTCTAGGAGGTAGAGACTGTAGTTGGAACTATAATAATCGATCTCATTCTAGTCAGTCATCTTAGAGTGTTTAGCTGAGTGTCAGTAGAGGGGGTTATCAGTATTCCAGTGCACCCTTGACATGATGTGGTTATAGTCTGTGGGCATGTTTTATATGTGGTCAACATGGTCAAAAGACAATGATGTTTCCTTAGAGAGTTGTTCTAGAGGGTAGTCAAAGGAAGGCTACCTTAGAGCCCACTATTGGTGATGCAGGTAGATCCCACAGAGTATTTTTGGTGGTTGATAATCATCAAGCTAAGCACCAGGGAACTATGGTGGATACTAAAGGTGCATTCCATGATATATCTACCTCTATTATATTTGATTTTAGTGCTTCAGATTCCTTTATTTCCCACTTCCTTGTTGAGCGATGTGGGCTAGTGGAAGCGTGACAGGTTGATAGTTGGCAGGTTGAGTTAGCCACATGTTCTAGAGTGGCAGTAGAATCCCTTGTTCATGGTTGTGTGTTGGATTTGAAAATCTTTATCATAAATATAGATCTTTGTATCCTACCCTTGGGATTGTATGGCATTATTTTGGGTGTGGATTGGTTAGCTTCTCACTAGGAAAGTATAGATTGTTGGCGCAAGTTGGTAGAGCATGTGGATGACACAGGTGGATGTTTTGAGCTTGTAGAGGTCTAGAGACCCATTTAACTTCACATGATCTCATCCATGCATCTGAAGAAGAGTATGAAAAAAGGTTGTCAGTTCTTTGTAGTCTCTATTAGTGACCTTAATGAGGTTGTGAGTCGAGATATGTCTTTAATGATTACCCATTGCTTTGTGAGTTTGCGGATGTATTTTTGAGTGAGATTCCAAGTATGCCACCTCAACTTGATATAGATTTCCATATTGATCTCATTCCTAGAGAAAATCCTATTTCTCGAGTACCTTATTGTATGACCACTCAGGAGTTGAGAAAGATTCATTTGTAGCTAGAAGAGTTGTTGGCCAAGGGTTATATTCATTCTAGTGTATTCCCTTGGAGTGCACTAATCATATTCATGAAGAAGAAGGATGGATCCTTGCATTTGTGTAATGATTACCAAAAGATGAATAAGGTGATAGTGAAGAACCAATATCCCTTTCCCAGGATTGATAATTTGTTTGACCAAATGAAGGGAGAAAGAGTATTCTTGAAGATAGATCTTAAGTCAGTATACCATCAACTTCATATCCATGAGGCTGATATTAATTATAGAAATTATTTCACTCGATATGGGCATTATGAGTTTATGGTTGTACCCTTTGGGTTGACCAATTCACCATTGATATTTATGAGTTTGATGAATGGTGTGTTTAACACCTATCTTGGCCATTTTGTCCTTGTGTTTATGGATAAATTTTTAGTGTATTCAAGGACTATGGAGGAGAATGAAGGCCATTTGTGTCAGGTTTTACAATTTCTACGTGATCATTAGTTGTTTGGAAGCCTGGCCAAATTTGAGTTCTTCAAGATTGAGGTGAGATATTTGGGCCATAGAATTTATGGAGAGGGTACTTCTATGGATCCTTCGAAGATCCAAGCCATCAAGTATTGGCCAGTGCTGAATAGTGTCCCAGAGGTTTGTAGTTTCATGGGTTTAGTGGATTATTACTTTTGATTCCTGAAGGATTTTCCCGGTTGGCTCATCTTATCATTTATCTTCAGAGGAAAGGGAGGAAGTTTGTTTGGTTTGCACACTATGAGTCAACATTTTAGGCAATGCCAAATCCTACGAGAGATTTTATGGTGTGCATTAATGCCTTGTTGGAGGGTGTGGGGTAAGGTCTTATGCAGGAGGGATGTGTGGTTACATATGAGTCCCAAAAGCTCAAGGATCATGAGCTAAACTACCCCACCCATGATTTGGAGTTATAAGTTGTTGTGCATGCGATAGTGAATTGGAGACATTTTATCTTGGATTACAGGTTTGAGTTGCATAATGATCATTGTAGCTTGTAGTATATCTTTTATCAGCTGAATCTAAATGCACAACATCAGTGTTAGATGGGTTTTTGCATGAGTATTATTTTGATGATCATTACATCAAGTGGAAAGAGAATGTTATTGTAGATTACTTAAGTAGGAGAAGACATGTGGTTTCTATTTTTTCACTTGGTATGGATTTACATAGTCATATCCTTGAGGTTTTACTTAGTGACACTTGGTATTGGAAAGTTAGAGTAGAAATTGAGTTTGGATGTACTCTTGTGGGGTGTTTTTCAAGTTACTCTTTGGAGTCAAATATACTTTTGAGGCACCATGGGAGAATTTATGTGCCTGTGTTAGGTGATCTTCATTCATTGGTGTTATCAGAGGTGCATCATGTACCATATTACGCACATCTTGGCGTTAAGAAGATGCATGCCAATCTTAGATAGTTGTACTTTTGGGCAGGGATGAGGTGTGATGTTTCTGATTTCATGGCTAGATGTCTTGAGTGTTATAGAGTGAAGGTAGAGAACCAACATCCAACAGGTCTTTTGCAGCCACATTCCATTCTTGAATGGATGTGGGACACTATATCTACTGATTTCATTATCGGGCTACCTATGTCCTCATGTCATCATGATGATATTATATCTATTATGGACAAGTTGTCCAAGGTGGCTCACTTTTAAACCATGAGAAATTTTTATACTTCCTCTTTGAGGATACATGTATTCATGGGGGATATAGTTCAGTTTCATGGGATACCTTGCAGGATCATTTCAAATAGAGATCCAATGTTTACTTCTGCACTGCAAACATCTCTCTAGTATTCTTTGGGCACACAAGTAAATTTAAGTTTAACATATCACCCCAAGACCGGTGGTCAAATGGAGAAAGTGAATCATGTTCTTGAGAACATGCTTCACATGTATGTGATGGAACAATAATCAAGGTGGGAGGACTATTTGTACATGGTTAATTTTTCCTATAATAATGGGTACAATAGTTCTCTTGGCATGTCCCCTTTTTAGGCCTTATATGGTTGACCACATTGTACACCTTTGAGATGGGATCATTTGGAGGACTGTGTTGTATTGGGTCCTGAGATGATTTAGGATATGGAGCAGAAAGTGGTTTGTTACTCAAGATCAATAGAATAACTATGTTGATGACCATATATTGGATCACCACTTCTTAGTAGGTCACCATTTTTTTTTCAAGTTTGGCCATGGAAGAGCCCCATCCATTATGGGAAAGGCTCTAGGCTAGTGCCACATTTTTTTGTACCTTTTGAGATCCTTGAGAGGATAGGTCATGTTTCTTATTTCTTAACATTTTTACCTATACTATCACACATCCATAATTTTTATCATGTTTGTATTAATACAATATATTCTCGATGTGACCATGTTCTTGATTGGGGTACTTTATAGGTAGAGGATGGGAAAATTTCTTTGGAGCCCATCCACATTATTCAGCATCAGAGGTTGACCCTAAGGGATTGAGACATAGAGAAGGTAAGGGTCCAATGGGACCCGAGTAATGAGACTTCTACTACATGGGAGGATGCTTCTTGGCTGAGAGATATGTACCCTTTTTCTTTTTGCAGGCTTCTAGGAGTAAGCCTATGCCTAGAGGGGGAGGAAATAGTGCCTCCCATGGTTGCATTATGCTCCATGGCTATTTTGATTTGATACATACTCTTATTATGATGTTATGATTATATGCATGATGAGACACATTCGATGACAATACATTATTTTGGTTGCTAGTATCTTAGCTATGATAGCTGGTTAGATATGTTGCCATTTATAGTTTTGATCATATATGTATGATGATGCTATTCTGATGTGACATGATGATTTATGATGATATCTGGTGTATTTTGCATTTGAGAACATTGGATTTTTTTTTATATATAGATGATGATTATATCTAATTTTGGGTTTATTGTGCCATATATGTTGTTGGGTACTTCAGTTGCTGTCTTTCATTTAAATATAGTCATAATGCCATAAATGTCTATTTAATGCTTTATATTTAAATGAAATGTTTAATTTACATGATATGATGTTTACTGCTATGATCATGTAATTCTTTATGATTTATACCTGATGTGGTTGTACAAATTGAGACAAAGTAATAGTTACTCCTTTATGAGGTCCACACAATGTCCCATTCTCCTTCATTTTTTGATATTATGTATGTTTATATACTTTAAATATTTATACTATTAGCCACTACACTTGATATTTGTGTGTTTTAGTGAATATGTAGCAAACACATTCTACTTGAGTTGTAGGATTTGAGTGTCTCTATATCCCCAATAGTGGCACATGAGATAGTATCATCGACCTTTCATGTTGATCCAATATCATCCCTGTATGGATGGTGTATCCATAATTAATTTATTATTCCCTCCAAGACATGTTGGTAAATCTAGATTCTGTTATAGATATTGTGTTAGACTTGTGAGCATGTTTGTGCATTTAGAGCTCTCCATTTGTCGTGGAAGAGGTTTAATTAAAATGTTGATTATGTTGTGTTTGGGGAATTTAATATTTTATTACCAGCTAATTTTCCATAGTTGGATTTCAATTTTTTGGAATCAATTTATTTTATTTTTGGGAAAAAGTCAATAGTTCACTTAAAATAACTTAAGTGACTCATTTTAAGAAGTCATTTTTTAAAATGCCTTTATGTGGGAAAAGTGAGTTCTTTTCACTCACTTATCACTTTTGGTTTTGGGATAATATGGATTTTACTCCAATTTACATTGGAGAAAGTCACATTTGTGCTTGTTGGGTTTGATCCGTACATGAAATCTTCATGGGTAGCGGCTTAAAAGATTTGTGTCATGATTCCTTAACTTCCCGTGGAGTAATTCATGTTTTTGCGTGAATTCATTTTCTTCTTCCATTCTTGGGTCTTTCTCCATTTCGTGTGAGGTAGGAAATCTCACCATTTTTAATTTAATTCATTTTAATGCATGAAATTACTTGTTTTATTTGAGTGGGATGAGAATTAGTATTCTTCCACGCTCTTGCTTGATTTCCTTACTCGATTGGGTGTGAATGAATTTATATGTTTTCATGTTGAGAAAATGGGGTTTTTGAATTGTTATGCTGTTCAAAATTCTCTGTGTGCCCAAAAATGAGATTTTATTTTAGAAATGTGATGTTGGGTGCCTAAGGGAAAATTGGTTTTATTTTCATGAGTTTTTGTGATGTTTTCTTTTCGGGCTTTTCTTTTGTTTGACTCATTTTGTGTTCCACCCATATTTTCTGTTTGACATGTTTTAAATATTGGCTTGGATTGTCCTCTATTTTTTCAACCATCCTATGGTTTTAATTTGTGATTTTTGGATGCATGGATGAATCCTTACTCATGGAAAAGTTCCTAGTGGATTGTGTCGTGAGCACTTGATATTGCATTTTCTTCCTTGTGATTTCGGCTTGATGCTTGATTTGAGATCGCATCTTGAGTTGGTGATGCTAGTGTTTGAGACTACATCTCCTGTACATTGAGTGTGCCATGTCGGGATCCTGAGGGACCCACACTCTTGGCTTGAGACCAATTGAGTCCCATATTACCAATTTTGTGGTTTATGACTTTGAGAGTCTTTTATGACTTTTCCTTATTGCATTATTTGCTTGTGTCTTGTTATATAACAAGATGAGCCTAGTGTTTGGGTAGTGGATTTGAGTGGCTCCTTATGTGGACCCCAATCCACAAGTAGCTAACATAGTTCATGGGAAGGGGGTTTGTTAAAAAGTGATAAATTAATACAAATAATTTGGGGTAAAATACTTAGTAAAGAAAAATAGAGCTTTATACCTACCTATCCATATACAGTTTTTGACCTGAGGTATATGTATATCTATCCATTTGCAGGCATAGACCTAAGATAAATTCTGACATCTATATATTTGAGGGTGTTGACCTGAGACTTAATGCTACTTGGGCTACTGAGAGCCAAGTAATGACACTCTACCTTGAGTCCCTTCACTACAACCTTGATAGCTTTGAGTAGTGACCTTGACCTAGTTGCTTCATGTACTTTCATTGTGATTATACCCAGACCTTTGTTTTTTCGTTGATTCATGTATCCATTTGGTGTGATTGTTTTCCTTCTTTGGTATGCGGGGTTACCTTGTGTTTGTCACAATGTTACTATCTTCGCAAGCACAGTGGGGTAGGCCCGAGGGTTCCACATGGTAGGGTGTAATTTCACTTTACCACTACTAGGGACTGGTGTATAGGCAGCAAGCTTCCTCCATCTACAAGGAATTGGAGCATTGAGTGGTCATTGTATATCATTCATTTCTTGAACCTTTGATATATGTACATGTACATGCACTGATGTTATGATATTTAGCTTAGTTTCCTTTATGCTATTGATGTTTTAAATTATTGATGAAATCAAGTGATTATTGCCTTGATCTATGCTATCTGATACTCCCTGGTGTGGAGCTAGATGTTTACTAGTTGTACTTTGGTGTCGACTTAGGATTAGGATTTTTTTCCCTTGTATTTTTGGCCAAATTCATGAATCAACATCTCTGCCTAATTCAATGTTTGCATGGATCAACATTTCCAGAAATTGAATCAAAATTTTCAACTCATTGATCAGAGACTTTTTTTTTTCTTAGGAGTCTACTTGTCAAGAATCAACGTTTGCACAAATTGGTGTCTGTGCCTAGATCGACGTTTGTGCCTGCTCTTAGCATTTGTGCATAGTTTGATTTCCTATTTAGTTTTTGAAGATGAATCTTATGTTTATACTTTTGGGTTCATTTCCCAAGGGTTCTTAGATGTATTCAATGCATCCTTATCCTAATTTTAACTATAGGGCGGTACATGAAATATAAAACTTATGTATAAGTTAGTAACTTATACTCTAAGTTCTATTTTATGTAATAATTTTAGGATGTTTGAGAGTGGTTTCAGGTTCATGGGACTTATTATAAAGATTCTAGATTTAGAGAGCTTTTAGAAAATTTTAGACTTATCAAAATTTAAGGAATCAACATATTTACTTCAACATGATTCTTATGTGGTGGCTTGAACGTGTCCTTCTTGTTCATGCTTTTGTTATGGATTTCTTTGGAACCTTTGGTTGTAATCTTAAGTCTTCTCTTTGTCCATGATTGTTTGAGGATCGTTGCTTGTCTTATTATTTGTTCTTATGGTTAGTTAATTCACTTGCTATGATGTTTATATCTTAATGTTTCAAAAAAATAAATTATGTGCATAATTAACCCTATGTTTCCAAGGTTCCTTGGTGGGGCATTACAGTATTAGATCCTTAGGTTGCCACATTGGGAACTCTAGGAATCATATCTCACCTATGCATATCATTTAGTGTTTTTCATTGTTTCCTTCTTGTTGTTAACCTTGTTGTTAGTGAAATTGAATCATAGATATGAAACTATATTATCTCTATATTTATGCTACATTGATTGCTTAAAATTGCATGAGTGTACATGTTCTGCAATGGTTGAGTTGGATTATAGTAACTATTTATGTTTTAAAGGTTTGATATTGTCTCGAGCATTCTAGAAAACAATATTTTGTTCTTATGAATATCATTTTGTGCTGATGAGGTGTTTCTCCATGATAGTGACATATTAATGAGTTTCAAATCTACCGTATTAACCCCTCTTTGTCATGTTCTTGTGGTTAAAGATCTCATTTCTTGAAAACACATAGTTCCAAGATAAGTTGTTTTGCACCTTATTTGTTGCTAACTTTACCTCGTGATTTTATCTATATTAGATCCCGTTGTTGTGTATGATTATCATATTATCATTAGTTATTTGAAATGTTGTGCTTTTATGTGATCCATAAAGTAACTATCAATAATATGCCTAGTAATTATAAAAGAGCTAGAGTTGATATGCGAATGAAGTCAGATAGAATTAATTGAAGCATTTTTATGTATCTAACATTAAGAAAGATGTGATTGAGGTAGCATTCACCTTTATATCCTTGTAGGTATAAAATGATAATAGTTTTTTTGGATGGTCAATGAAGTATGTTTAGTGGGTTTGTACTTACATTAGAGATGAATTTTTTTTATCATGTCTAGGTTGAAATTCTGAAACTGATTATGTCTTTCTTGTCCCCTTATGTATTGACCAATGGATGAAAATAATGGATATAAGAAATCAGTGTGTGATAAAATGTGCATGGAAAGCTAACTTTCATACTCGATAGAAGAGAAATTAGGAACTTATGAGTAAATAAAGTTGTTTACAAAGGTTATAGTATGTTTAAAAATTAAGTAATTTTGTGAATTTTAATCAGTGGATATGATTTATGACGAGTGTATGAAATATCCCTCTCTTCTCCCTCTCCTCTGCCTTCTTGAAGTATAAAATTGAAAAAAATAAAAATAAATTATTGTTGCAAAGCAAATCTCTCTCTCTCTCTCTCTCTCTCTCTCTCTCTCTCTCTCTCAATGAATAAGTTTTTAAAGGACTAAATTTTTTAGGCAAAACAATGATTCGTTAATATCTTTAGTAAAATGCATGTGTGATTAATTAGAGAAAACCCTTGGGTAAAAGATCTATGTCCCCAAGTTTTTATCATAAATAGGTTCCATGATTAGAATAATGCGTCAATTAAATTTATTAAATAGGAAATATTAGGAGTAATTTTTTTTTTTTGAATAATGAAAGTTGATGTATTGTATAAAATAATGGCTACTTCTCTAAGTCTATTAAAGAAAATTTCTTTTCCTTTCCTTGATAAGGTTGGATGTACCTTGTTTGAACATGAAAGAATTATTTGAAATAAGAGTAGCAGTAGGACACGTGTTTCTCCTCATCCTAATGAGATTTGTGACTACTTTGTATTAACAAGTTTAGATTGAATTTTTCACATTATTGTCCAAAAAGATTGATACCCCTTAATTGATTGTAATTAAGTATAATTTTAATAAACAATGCTTGACATGCAAATGTTGGGGATGTGTATTATTAGTATGATTATTTTTGAAAATTTGACTTGGAGGGTATTCTAACTTGATGGCTAGTAGCAAAATGAATTACTGACTACTAGATTTCCTTTATGAGTATGGATATTATCTTGTGTTCAAAATAATAATATTTGTCACAGTAGATTTATAAAAGATGTTACAAAATATATTAATGTAAAGAAATGAGTATTTATGTCCTATATGTGTCTTATTTTATTGGATATTGTAACACCCCAAAATTGGCATCTTGCAACCCTAATCAATTTTGTTGCATTTGTCATTCTTCTAAATCATCAAAGTCCTATTGTACTAGGCAATTCTGAGTTTTGACTGACTCTACTCGACCTAAGTGTCAAATGCAGAGA
This sequence comes from Thuja plicata, assembly GCA_018584345.1. Classification (NCBI taxonomy): domain Eukaryota; kingdom Viridiplantae; phylum Streptophyta; class Pinopsida; order Cupressales; family Cupressaceae; genus Thuja; species Thuja plicata. Next base: position 326,698 of record MU223787.1, on the reverse strand, counting down.
ATCCTAAATCTGCATTAATCATACATTATATTTAATTCCTAAATATCAATCAATTAGCTAAATAAACCTTATGATTGAATTAATTTAATTATAAAGTCCTAGCACTTTAATTAAATTAAATTCACCCCTTTTAGCTAAAACACATAAAAAGGAATTAAATAATATTTAATTATTAAATAAATATCCTCATTTCAAAAATTGAATTTAATTATTCAAATAATTGAGAAAATACATTTATGAGGTCATATTCTATTTATTTAATTAATTAAATATTCTCTCATAAATCTTCTCTCCAGTTCAGAAATATAAACTTTGAATTAACTGTGCTTTAAAGAGAAAGAAAAAAGTTAAAATAAAAAAGAAAACAATTAAAAACAAAGAGAAAACAATTCATTGTTTTCTTTTAAAGAAAGCTTGCTAATTTGAACTAGCTTTTCTATCTATTTTATTTCAAAAAGGAAACTTTCTATTCTGAGTAGGATCTCAATCTATAAAAGAGCTCCCATTAGTTATTCAAAGCCCCCTGAAAAATATGCATTGTTAGAATAAAGAATTGCTGCTGCATTTTTGTTCATAATCTCATTTACATTAAGCTCTCATTTTGCAATAGATTAGTTTCAATTTCTTAGAATAATCTTGCATTGCAATCTCTTTCAAATCATGTCTTAGTTTAATTTCATTTAGATTAATCTTGCATCTTTCATGTTCTTAGATTAATCTTGCATTACATTTCATTGTATTCATGAAGAAAAATCCTTCGTTCTTGGATTGGTCTAGGTTGTGAGACTCTCGTTCTGAGAGCCATTCAAAACCCTGTTTGGATAGAAGGCAACAGGTCGAATCACACAGGCATGCAGGATGAATAACTCATATTCACTTCTGTATGTGGCTGATGAACAAGGACTATGTTGAAGTGTATGGTTGAATAATAAGGCCACATTTAACATACACATTTTTGGCGCCCACATTTCTGCAACATTTTTTCAAAACAATGAGCAATTTACCATCTATCTTGCATCCTTCTACTAAATCTAATCTCGGTTCTGGGTCTATTTATCTGCCTTCTATATGTACACAGTCTGCAACTTGATTTCTTGGGTTGAGAATTATGTGATTCTTGCTTAAACTAGTCTCATCTCATATCTTTTGGTCTATTTCTACTATGTCGTCATGCCTTGTGTCACAATAGTCATCTCTCGACTGTTCTAGCCTCATTTTCGATGATTTGCACCAAGTATACTTCACCTTTTGGCATTTTCTATACATTTACTTTGAGACAGTTTCAAGTGTGGTCCTAGTTCACATCCCTTGTACAATCTTTGTCTATGACTGTTACAACTTGAAGTGCCAAAATATTCCCTTCAATCAATCAAGAAGAATCTGTGCTTTCCACACCATTGTCGGCTACATCTAGTGAGGAATCATCTTGATCTCCCTCTCTGGTACTTCAACCTTACATCAAATGATTATTTCCAGTGGATTTTAGTCAAGTTTGAAAACCTTTGTTCCAAGAGGATCCAAATTCTGAAACACTCAACCTTCTCATACTGAGTCTTTACACACTGAACACTTGCATTCTTAGGGTTGATTATGATATTTGATATTCATGTTTCGATTGATATATGAATGTTATCCTTTTCCTTATTACTTGTTCAAGAATATGATTTCAAGACCTCCTTGATGATTGATGTCTAAAATTATTGGACTAAACCATGATCATATGATGATTATAACTAATATTGATGTATTCATTGATTTCACTTGCGATTATACTCCAACCCTTTTGTGGTGCTTATAATGCCCATTATGTATACATATGTGACTGCTCATATCTATGACTTGTTTGCATAATTAGGGAAAAAAGTCATTGTCTTTCACCTGGTGAGATCTACATGATGTCTCGATCCATGTCATTTTATGCATTGTCTTCTATATGTATGCACATGTACACTTGTTTAGTGATGCAAGCTTGAAGCTACTAGGTATTGAATTTATTTGGCTCCATAGGTTTGAGCATGCCCTCAAAATCCTCAATGGCTGTTGTGTTGGCATTAGGGTGTTTTTTGGAGTTCTTATGATGAGTGTTTATAAGGGATGCATAACTGGTTTTCATTGATGGCTACATTGTCAGCTAACATGATTGGAGTGACCAATAAGATCTTTGCATGATTGTTAATGGAAGAAATAATTAAGTGCATTGATCGATGTTCAAGAAGAATAATTTTAGTCAGAGAACTTGGTGGTGGTTGATTTTTTGTATAGATCAGGAATTGAGATTATAGAGGAGGTTTATATATGGTTAGTGGAATCCATTATTCTGATCATGAAAATTGATTCAATGATTTGAGTGAATTCCATTTTTGGTGAAGGAATGAGTATACCTATTGGTTCACCAATCAGAGTTTCATATTAAATATATTAAGGAGGTGGATTTGAGGTCAACTATTGGTCATGAACATGGATATTATGGTTGATGCTGACATGTTAGATATTGTTGAGGCTGATCTCAAGGTGGTTGGTCAATACTCTGTGCCGACTATGATGGAAAGTTTCTAGGTCTTAAGTGACTTAAGGACAACACTATATAAGGTGATCTAAATAGTTTGAGTTAGGGTTGCGATCATATTTTCACATGAAACAATAAGATATTAGTGCAGGGTTAGAAAGAAAAGAGAAGAGTGGATCTGATAGGAAAACAATGCCATTCTACAGATCACAGGACAAAGTTAATTACTCCAGGCCAACCTTCTAGGTTGGAAAGCTAAATCCCTTAGCAGGGTGAACTTTAACAGGTTCCTATTGAAAATAATTTAATAGGGTAACTTCTTAATTGGGGTTTTGAAATCCTCTAGTGAGGTAGAATCTAACAAGTCTTTTTGTACTTATAACAAGGTACTAATCACTTTTAACAGGGTGAACCCTTAACATGGTATTGCAGGTCCTAATAGGGAAAACACTTTATATTGTAGTAAAGTGAATTTGTGAGTGACATCCCCACCATGGTTTTCTCCCTCTTACAAGGGATTTCACATGAAAAATAAGTGTGTTATGTTTGATGCTTATGTGGATTCTTGATCTTATTTACTTCTATTTGATATCACCAGTTGTATGTTTCATTGTTTGGAAGTTTCTAATTAACTTTGTTAGATCGGTGCTAAAAATTATTAAGTACTTGTCTATACTGATTCACCCCGCCTCATAGTAATTTTGAATACTAACAATTGGTATTAGATAATTTTTCCTCTTTATATTAATCTTAACTGCTTGAGAAAAAGATCCCCGAAAACCAACATGGAGAGTTACAGGTATGAGAAGCAACTTGAGGATACAAATAGAGTAATCAATGAACTTGTTAGTTCCTTTTCTTGCTGATGTATGAAATGATTGAATTAATCTTTCTCTATTTTTACCAACACTGATCAAGGAAAGATATAGAATGAAAAAAATAGGGTTTTAAAACCCTCTGCACTTTGAGTTCCACAAACTCAGGTGGGAGAACCCTTCTGACTTAGAATAATCAAATCACAATATTATTCCAATAGATGCAAAATGGAATTACATATATTAACCTCTGTAACATTTATTTGATATATTAAAACATAATGGAAAAGATTCATTTTAATAGTGATAGTCACCTATTCCAAATGAAAATAGACCAGTGCTTTATCCTAGGGTATGGAGTCACTCTAGATCTTCACAACCAAATGGTATGAACATAAAATTAAAGACAACCACATATCTGAGCAGAAAAATAGATATACCTTATACATCTACCATCACACATATGCCAAGATAATCATCAGATTCATTAAACATCACAAGTTTCACTGAAATAACCCTAAGGCAATTTAATCTTTCCTTGAAAGAAACCTAAAATAGTTTCAAAATCTGCTTAATAGACATGTAAATTGAACAATCCTTGATCAATCAATTTAAACAAAACTCAGAATCATAATAATGAAGACAAATAATCATCATAAGTTCAGAAACTATTGATGGATTCTCATTTGTATTCATATCAGAATAGTTATTAAATTCAACATAACTTTCAAAACCCTTCTCAAAATATATTGGTCTTAAAACTAAAGTTTATACAATTCAATTGTATTCCCAAAATGAAAAATGGCTATCCCTTTCCCAGTAGTCTTGGAATCCTTTTATAACTAAGGATGCAAAAAGCTTTGGAAAACATGGGAAAGATTTGAAAAATCTTGCAACAACTTCAAAACTGACAAACTAACAAATTTGCAAACAGAACACGTGTGGCACAAAATATGCGAAGTCTGAACAGAATTGGTTACTATTTTTGAAAATATCCTTCTATCCTTTTAGTATTTCATCCCAACTGTTCACTTCTTTGGTAGTGGGCCAATAAAAATTCTTCTCTTGCTCCAACTTCGTCATGACTTGAGTCCACTTGGCATCTACAGTTGTCTTTGCCTCTGTGATGAACTTTGTCATGTCTATCTCAACTTTGAACAACTTGTCAATAATGCTATTGCAATAACTAACATCTGTGTATTTCTCAATGTTGTGTTTGACATCATCAGCTTTTAATATTTCATCAAATTCCCTTTCCCAACCTGGCTATGGCTTTAAAACACTATCATCATTATAAATTTTGGGAACAAGTGTGGGGCATTGATCACCAAATAGCTGTAAATTTTTATTTATCATCTCATTCTTACCATTGAAGAAAGAATAAGTGTCATTTAGATAATTTATCATTTCAATGGTGTCTGATACTTTGTCAGGAAACTCATCACTGTATAGGATCACTATTTTCAACTTATCCATCACTCTACTTTTTCTTGACCAAAATTTGAAAGTTGGCTCAAGAAGTGTCATAGATTCTACAACTGTCTTAGAAGCTTCCTGTAACACTCCATATAGATTGTACACCATCTCATTATTTTATTTTAAAGAATTAACCCTATGTTGCAGGATAGAAAGGATGATAGGAACTGCATTATCAATTTTTCATCTTGATAGCTCCTCTATTTTACCCTCTTCTGGTGCTAATTCATCTCCTATTTGAGTTGCTTCTTCTATCTTTTCTTTCTCAGCCACCTAAGGAATTTCCTCTGTTTTCTTTTTATCCAAATCTTTCTTCAAGTTCTCTATTTCTTCCTCTAAAGTGTAGTTATGCACCATAATCTCCTCATGCTTCTTGGCCAAAGCCATCATCTGACCAAAAGTTTTTTCATACCTTTTAGATAAGTCCTCTATTTTTGCTAAGTTCCTAAAAGACACTTGGGTCATAAGTTGGGAAATCTCAGTATCACTAGTATTCTGAAGGTTCCAAATCATCCTATATGCCCTTTTTGTCTTGTCTAATGTTCGAAACCAGAGGCTTGTGTGTAGTAAGAGCAAGGGAACAAATAGCCTGAGTTTTAGATTTAGGATCAAATCCTGATCCTCTTAATACATCACCTATCTCAAATTTTGTCTTAAACATAGGATTTTCCTGTCTCTTGATTTGGTTGATGATGAAGGTAGATTGTAAATCCAAGTCAGGTATTAGTAGCATTCCATTGTTCTGCACCAAGATTATTTCCTGTTCCACAGTTATTATTTTACTTTTAGGATCATATTCCTGAAGTGTCCTTATAATATCTTCATTATTTTCTTCTTGTCCTTCTTCTGCTATCAAATTCTGCCTTAAATCCTGTTGTTTCAGCTTAATCAGGAAACTCTTGAATTCTTCTAATTTGATGAATCATCATCCTTGATGAACTCACTGGCCATCATGGATTTTTACAGTGGCGATTCTTTGCCAATTTGCGAATATGTCCCGTCGGGCGTATAGAATTTGGCAAAAAAATGTGTAGTATACTGGTTGACCGGTTCGCCTAGATTTTATAAAAGACAGGTATAGTGGTCGGGTTGTTCACCACTATTTGCATGCAATTTCACCATGGTAGTGGGGTTGTTCGCCCATTTATCTATTTTATATTTACTATTATTAACCATGGATTAAGGAAGGGGTATTTATCAAGGATCACCATTCGCCAAAGGCCCATTATCCCAAGTTAAAATTTTATTTGCACTAGGATCCAATTTGCCATGAATCGTAATTAATCATGTCCTAAATTCTTGCCCTATTCACCTAGTCAATTACTTGAAATTATGCGGGGTTTTCCAAATATTAGTTGTTATCATATACACTTGTCAGCCCCTTCACCAAAATTTGAAATAAGCATTTGTATATAAGGATACTTTCAAGAGATTTAGGAGTACAAAAAATCAGTTGATTCTGAGCTAACAATTGCATCATGCGATCGGTAGTGAACCAGAAAGACTACGAGCCCTTAGTATCTTATTCAAGTAAAATTTTATTGCAGCCTTAATTTGTTGGATATGTCCAAGAGAGGCCAACACAATATAGAAAAATATCTTCATACTTTGGTAGGGGCAGATACAATGGTGTTGGTCAAAGTGAGGAGGGTACGTCATCAGAGGAACCTGTACAACTTTGAGGTTATCAACTTACACAGGAGTCTATTCAACAAACTAGGGAACCTAATAAATCTAGTGATGAAGTTGCAAAACCTGATATCTCTGATGAAGATGACCTTGATGATGAATTTGAAGTAAATAACCAGTACTAGGATGAATCGATCCAATTCGGTGATGATCATGGTTCAATTAATAGTAACACTAAAGGGAGAGGAAAATCAAAAGAAAAAACTGATCGTCAATGGGAGATGTCTAGGAGATTTAAATTTTATTGGGTGGAAAAGTATCCATTCATTGAACCCGTGGACAATCCAATTGTAGGTGAGCCACCAGTAGAATGCATATGTACAATTTGTAGTTGGAAGTATAAAAAAGAAAAGTGGTTGCAGCTTAAACTGGACACCATAGAGACACATGTTGGTAAGGTTTATGAAACCTCAACTGTAGATGGAAAGGAAATAAAAGTGGTAAGATATAAAACAAAGGAGAAATGTCAACAAAAAAGGCATGCTAAGGAATATTATTTGTTTCAGAAATTTAATGCGAAGCTTGGTGAAGTTCAAGGTTCTATTAATGCTATTTTTGAAAAAGCAAGGGAAGTAAAAGAATGTGGAAAAACTATTCAATTAAGTAATGTTCTCCATATTCTGAGAAGAGGGCATCCAATGATAGACTATCTAGAAATGAGTGGTTTGTTACACTTTCTGAAAGTTCCTAACTATCCTATCACTCATTGGTCAATAAACAATGGATGGGAATGGGCAAGTTGTATTTCCTAGGTTGAAATAGAAGATGTACAGAGAAAAATAAAAGAGTCAACCTTTATTACATTGTCCTTAGATGAAGTTACAACAATAGATAATACGTTGTGGGTATGCATGCATGTTCATACTGTACAAAATAATGTCTGCCAACCACATCTACTAACTGTTGCAAAATTGAGGGACAATGTGATATCAAAAAATTTATTTCAATTAGTAAAGAGCCATTTAATTGAATATGGAGCTATGGATAAATTGAAAATAACGAAGAAGTTGATTTGTATTGGAGCAGATGGAGCTTCAGTAATGCAAGGTCAAAGGAATGGTCTTTGCACAAAGATGCAAGATTCTTGTTCACCATATGTTGTTGGCATTCACTGTATGGCCCATAGGATGAATCTTGCTTTTAGTTGTGAAGAATTTTCCTTTAGTAAACAAGGTTGAAGATTTAGTAAGAGAGTTGTACTCATATTTTTGTCAAAGTCCCAAATGTTTTAGGGAATTTTAACACTTTTCTGATGGAATTACCATTGGAAACAAGCTTCTAAAAGATGTTGATACCAGATGGATCTCTTTGGATGAGCTAGCGCATCGATTTTCTTCTAAATATCAATCTTTGATTGGAATTATGTACAAAAATTGCGACAATGCAGAAAATCAGAGATGTGGTGACCTGCTTCGGAGGTTAAGCAATATAAAGACACTTTTGACTTTAGCATCTCTTCTTCCCATGCTAGAAGAAATGATGTTTATTATGAAAAAAGCCCAAAAAAGAGCCATGTATATTGTAGAATATGCTAGTTTGCATAAAATGTCATGCCAAGTCCTCGATAATGTTTATCGAAATGACCCAAATTTATCCGATGAAAAATTTAATTAGTGGAGGAAACTAACAGATTTTGACAATCATGATAATTATTTAAAGATCATTGAAAATGGAGATTTATGTGTTTGTGTAAGGGGATTTCAGATACCAATGTACTATAGTGCCCCAAAGAAGTGAGCTACAAGAGTTACAAGGGAAGAGTTTACCAAG
>MU223787.1:258078-307657 GCA_018584345.1 Thuja plicata | reverse complement strand
CTCCTCCTCCTGTTGCTTCTTCCTCCTCCTCCTCCTCCTCTTCCTCTTCCTCTTCCTCTTCCTCTCCTCTGGCACTTTCTTCTTCTTCTTCTTCTTCTTCTTCTTCTCAATTATTTGCAAGTATGGGGTGCCAGGGATAAATCCAGAGAAAGAATTATCTGATTCTTTACATTCAGCTTCAACTCTCATTAGATCTTTCCATTTTCTTCTCCTTTCCCGAACCTCAACCTTGTTCACCTGATTCCTTACAACATCCTCCTCATCTAAAGGTTCATGATCTCTCACATGTTGCCAAGAAGTCAAATTCTTCAAAGCTGTCTTAATGGACTATTCTGGATCACAGAACTTTGATACTGTGGTGGATAGTCTATACTATTTTAGAAAACCATTAATTTTCTCAAAATATTTCTTCCCTATAGAAAAATTATATCCCACCCATAACCTTGGGGTAAAAGTTCCGTTCTTATGACCTTCTAAGTATTCTTTATCTACCCATGTGATTTGCCAAATAAATTCTAAAAAGGCAATTCTAAGTGGAACAAACAAAGGGAGAACATGGGGTGGCTGTGAACATCCATAAAATCTAATTATTGTGAATTGATCAAAGAAAAAGAAATCTCCCCAAATATGAGTAATAGACCAATTCTGTATGATAGCCCATGGTCTCAACATTCTTTTCACATCAGTTGGCAGTTTTTCCCTAGTTACCCCTAACATATCCAAAATTGGATCAACAATCCAGTTGTGAAAACATACAAAATAGGAATCCTTAGAAGCACTATCCCATACCTAAGTCCATCTTTGGATTGGCATCTCAACCCCATACTCTAAATCAAACAATTCTAACTCCTTATCCATATTATCCCTGTTGTAAAATAAGATCAGGAACATTAAATGTGAGTAATGCTTGAAAGTGGGCACAGGCACATTCTGCCGTATCTCCACTAGTGCTATATGTATGGCCTCAACTATGTACCCTACATAATCAAAATCAGTGTTGACCTTTGGATGCTGAATATCCATGGCCATCATCAATAGGTAAGAAGGGGTGGTTGAGTCTGCATCAAAACCTAAGACTTTACTCAAACCATAGACTATACATTTGACATAATTGTGGAACATGGATAAGTCAAAAGGAGGTTTCACATTATTTGGGACTGACACCAAATTTCTATCTATCTTGGGCATGAACCTAGGCATCTCATGATTTTTTATCAGTTTCTCCCTCTTCTCATAATCAACCTAAATTTTATCTAGATCAATTTCAGTACACATTGCATCATGAATTTTGAGAACCTCAGAGACTGCCCTCCTATTAATGTCCACTAGGGCTTCCTCATTTTTCTTTCTGATTACTCTGGATATTGGACAATAAATCTTAGCTAATTCTTTTATTAAATCAATATCAACATAAACATCAAGACCAATCAACTTTGCCATATTTAAATTCCATGGGTTGCAAATAGGGCTTCCTTTAACCCTATAGTTCCAAAAATAGTGAAACAAAGCATTACTAGAATAATTGAGCTTGATAAGATTCCTGCATTAGCCCCATTTGTCAGTCCATTCTTCCCAATCTGCACTATTTGAATTAGAAGACCATGGCAAGAGATCTATGAATTCTTCTAATTATTTCTTTATTACTGCTATTTTCTTTCCGGTTCCCTTAAAAACTGCACTCAAAGTTTCTTGACTCATCTTCCCTTCTGCAAATTTGATCTCAAATAAAACTTCTATGCACTTTTCTCAGGAAATCACAAGGAAAAAAATGAGAAGTGTACCAAATGAATGCATAATCAATCATACTTATAGCCCATCTAATCGACGTCTTGTCTTCATTACTACAATTTATCACGCTTGCAAAAACAATCCATTAACTCCTACAACTGGTGGGACCATAAATTCAAACTTGCATATCCTTGCTGGAAACAACTATACATTCTGTTCCTCTATCACTTAAAGCTAGGAAAAGGACACATGTCATGTTGTCACACATTCACTGTCTATTCAGACATTTAAAACTTTCATTGTGAGTGAGTGACAAAAGCTCCACCTCTCATCTCCTCGCATACTTACAATACCTTTATGATTTGATCCTGATCATCGGGCGAGTGAGTGATGAAATCTCTTTAGCCTCTTTTTTCTTTTCAATCGCGCACTTGCAATGCTTTGTTTCTTCATGCTTGAGATTTTGTGAGTAAGCAATGAGAAAAAAATTGACTGAAAATTGACCTCACTGCCCACCCAATCCACACTTCTGAATAGATCTTATTATCAGGTGAGTGAGCGAAACCTATTAATACATCTTAACTCGTGCACCCGCACCACTTCATTTCACCATGCTTGACACCTTAAGAGTGAGCGATAAACAAAAACTATTTGAAATTTTTCCTCGTCGTAGACTCGCAACAAGCCTTTTAAAAGATCCTCCTTCCTTCATGAGTGGGCAATAGTTCACTTGAAAACAAATAACTTAACTGCATTTCTCACTCGTTGTCCATTTTTTGACAACTGCTAAGCCTTAGCGAATGAGCGACTGTCACTACATCTTTAACTTGCGTGCTCGTGGCTTAAAAAACACTAACTGCCAAAATAGCGCAACTGAGCGCCATCACCAAAATCCTCTTCGGTCATACACTCACTAAGAAAAATGTTTTAGTGAATAATTCATCATGACTGAGCGATGAATTATCTTTTTTCATTGGTTGCATATTCACACACCAAAATATTCACCCATCAACCATCTGTGAGTGAGCGATGAATTTAAACACAGTCTTTTCAATGAACTTTCTTCACTCGCACACTCACCATGTGAAACTGACTTGATCTTTTATTACTCGCGAGTGTGCGGGGACTCAAAAACTTCCTTCATCGCTCACTCACTACAATAAAATCTTTGAATACATCATCAACGTGACTGAGCGATGACAAATCAATTGGCTTTTAGATATCTTGCGTCGCCTGCTCACATTAAGAAATACATTAGAATGGGAACCTCAGGGAGTGAGCAACGACCTATGGACCAAACTCGACTCGCGCAGAAAAAGAAAAGAATGAAAAATTACTTGTGATTAAGTGATTAACTTAAAAATCTTCAATGCTTGCACACTCGTGGGCTATAAAGATCATGACATGAAATCACCATGATTGCATGATAAACACTCTTGACCAATTTTTCTCTCACTCACATGGTTAAGGCAACTTATCATAGAAACATCATGAATGCGTGATCAGATGCAAACCAATCAATTTCTCACTCACACATCCAAATGACCACTCAAGAAAAGAGCGCAACTTGTGTGACTAAGCTTGAAAATAGACAACTTGAGTACTTAAAACAATTTGAAACCCTTTTTCACATGAAAAGACATAGATTTGAACATAACTACGTGGGAAAAAGGCCAATGTTTGAATTTGAAAATTTTCAGGATATAGTGCTAATAGAACTGAAGGAAAAGATGAGGAAATCCCTTGCAAAAGGAAGAGAACTTACTGAGCAATTGATGGAAATCCAAGACTACATTGAGAAAATTTCTGAAGGTAGTATGTCTGAAGAATCTAAGGAAGCAATTGTAGATCTGATGGATAAGAATAATGGACTTAAAGAAGAAGTGGAAAATATGAAAAGAGAGCTTGAAAGTCATTTTTTTAGGATGTGTGAAGAGAATTAAGGAAGAAGAGTTGTTGAGGATGAAAATAAAATTAAGGAAGATGCCCTAAAGTATAAAGATGAAACCCTAATACAAAAGTTGGAGCAACTATTCAGATCAGAGCAAGAAGTTGTTGTATTTAATGAACACTTACATGACACAAATGAAGAAAACATTGACATCTTAAGAGAAAATGAGGGGCTAAGGAAAGTGAATGATAAGATGAAAGAAGAGATTAAAGATACAAATGATCTACTAGATAAATTTAATAAGAGTTCTGCTAAACTTGATGAACAAATTGCTAGTTAGAGGAGGAATGGAGTGAAATAAGGTCTAGGTTTTTCAAACTTTGAAGTTGGTAAATCATCTGGCGCTAAGGACATAAATGTAGGAGAAAAACCAACGCCCAAGGTGAACAACAACACTGGTAAGAGAAGGTATAGACCGGTATGTATTAATTATCATAAGGAAGGCCATACTACTAATGTATGTTGATCTAAACCTATTGGTCCTAATGTTAGACCTAGACGTCCTACTGCTAGATCAAGTAATTCCTATGGTAGAAATGATAAATACAATGCTAGATATAATACATTCAATGGAGCTTATTATTATTGAAATAAGTTTGGACGTAGGGATAATGAGTGAAGGACCAAAATCAATAGTCAGTCATCATATGATTACACCAGACATAGACCTAATAATCAAGGTAACTGGTTAGATGTTACCTATTATATTTTCCATAACTATGGATATACGGGTGTGAATTGTAGATTAAGGTCAGCTAGAGGAAATGATGGACCTTAGAAACAAATAGGTATGGATATTTATATTTGTAACAAAGTTGGTCATCTTAATAGAACATGTAGATCAAGAAGGAATACCAGAGGTCAATCGGTTAACAAGGTTGCCAATGATAAAGGGAAGAAAAATGCTGATGTTGAGGATGTCAGAAGTGAGATGAAGAAGATGTGGGTGAAAAAAGTTGAATTGAAATCTTCTAAGTTGACTAAGAACTCCACAAATTCAGGAAATGTGGAGAATCCATTGGTGAACTAAGTCTATGTTTGGCTTAGGGGGAGGACTAAAAGGAAAAATCCTAAACAAACCCTATAAGTGAATGAGTACTAAGATTCATATGCATAATGAGATGCATATTTGTGATTTTAATGATGGTTAGTAAAGACAAAGTGCTATGTTTGATTTTGTGCGTGCATATAATGGATGTTATGTTTTAACCATTGTGATCGGTGAAAAGCACTATTTTACCATTGTGTATAATGACTACATTATAAGTGATAAAATGTGGAAAAGTAAACTTTTTTTTTTGATTGAGGTAAAAGAAGGTTTACAAGAATCAAGAAAAAACAATTGCCAAAAGGAAACAACAGAACCAAAAGAGGGCACACCATAAGATAAGAAGTTAAAGAAACTTCCTCAAAACAAAGCAAAAAACTGCCAGCACAAAAGCCAAAAAAATGGACGCAAAATACTCCTAAAAGTAAACTTATTTGTTACTTTGCATTCTAACAAGTTTTACTAGAGAACTTGTTCACATTCCAAAGAGATTAAGAGTGTTTTCTGTCTATGAATTGTGAATTCGAGCGGTGACTCATTTATGTTATTGAAGAATACTATTAGTGAATTTGAAGGTTGTTGCTTTCATTGTGAAGATTTTGCAGAAGTATTATTGCAAAAAGTTGATCGTTGACATTATGGATACACCTGTGTTGATCGACATTGTGATGAGCCAAGACCCATATTCAAGTTACATCCTTTGAAGGTAAACAAAAATTATCCAATGAGTGCTCTATCCTCAATACCCTATGGTGTATTGCTGATAGAATATATTTAACCATTCATTCACTGCAAGCTGGAAGATCTTGGAGCTTATGAAATCTACAATGAGTTCAAAAATTGTGCAATGATCAAGGTTTAAAGAAAAAACATATGCATTTGATGCAAAAAGGGTTTACATATGCCGCTAAGATACCTGATGATTTTCATCTAGGATCGATAAGATATGTATTGAGAAAGGTCCATTATTAATTAATTTGGTTGGACAAGCCACAAAAGATTACGAATGAGATAATCAGTAGGGTTACTAGGCTCAGCGCAACTGGTGATCCACCAACTCTTTGAACTATAGGTGATAATTTGGTTACTTGTTTGAAAAAATACAAACAATATCACCAAGCTATGACTATAAAAGATATAAAAGACAAGAAAGTGAGATTTTCTTCAATGCTAGTAGGGTATAGAGTGTACCAGTCTAGCCGGTTGAACAATGTACTTGGTGGAGCAATTCAGGCTGCCTATAGAATGGTGAAAGAAGATTCCAAATACAACCTATGTGAGATGTTGAGGAGCCAATTATTTGTAAACATGGAAAGGATCAAGAAGGATAAGAAACAATCATTCAAATATGGATCATTCCTAGTGTGTATATTCTTTTACTTATATAATCAATTTCATGGAATAGTTCCAATTACATGGTCAGAAGATCAACCAATGATAATATAGATTAAGCAATGTATCAAGATGTTAAGAAACAATTTTAATACTATTATGTGGGATATTTCAAATTTTTTCAAGGGAAAATTCACATGAGAGAGAGAATCCCAACCGGTACTGTTGAAAAATATAAAGATGATATTTGTTTTCTAGTAGATACAAATACTTGTATGTTGCAAGCAGTTCAACCTAGGACATTTTGGGTACCAACTATGAGATGTGAGGTAGATGGTGACTTAGTCACTATTCATGCTGATGTACTATTGTGAAAACCAATGGATACTTCAACACCTAGGTTTGGAACATATGAGGAGTCATCTCTAAAAATTCACAGTGAATTCAAAGCACTGATAATCCAAAGGAAAATAAGGAAACAAGTTGATAACTTAGCCAAAATGAGTGGCATTAACCAATAAATGATGAAAAAACTTAGGAAGAAATTGGAGGGTGAGAAAGAAGGCACATATAGTTCTATAGAAGTCAAGGAAGTAGAAGTTGAAGGGTTAACACCTCCAAGAGTCACTAGGAGTTCATCACTAAAACAAAATCAATCTACTACTACTCCTATTATGATTAAGTCACTAAAGAAGTCACCTGTGACTATTCAACAAACTTATAGAAGGAATAAAGAGAAGACATATGGTTGTAAAGAGTCAAAAGGTAAGAAAGAGAGTAAGGGTAAGGCTGAAGCAGATGATGTTGAAATTGATTCTGAGGAGGAACAAAAAGAGTTAAGAGCTAGTGGGAAGAAGTCCATAGTAGTAGGAAAGCCTATTGAGAAAACTGTCAAGATTGATAAAACTATTACTGTTGATAGCATAATCAAAGATGTTAAGGGATATGGAAGAATGACTGATGTGATGAACTTTGAAAATTTTTACAGTGAAGATAAAAATAAGATAGAGGATGAAGTTGTAGAGAGCCTACATATATTTTGAAAAGAACCAACTGAATTATACAAGGCTATACCTAAGGAAATATAAAAGGAAGTAGATAAGATATGGAGAGAATTTATGAAGATTGAAAGAGTGGTGATGAAACAATAATTTGCATTATTAAAACTGAGGATGTGAAGATAATGGTTGAAGCAATGTGGTCAGAATTCAAGACAAGGAATAGAGTATCAAGGATTCTCATGTGAGAAATTCAATCAGTAAGAGATAAGACAATGGGTATATGGAAAAGTTAGTGAAACCTGAGAAAGCAACCAAAAACAAATCGGTAGAAGAAAAAGGACAAGGTCAAGATACTACAAATAAAGAGATAAGAGATGTCATAGATAATGTTATCTACGATATCCCTAAACATATACATATTATTGATACACAAATTGAAGTTGATACACCAAGAGAATAGGCTGCAAAGAAAGTGATAGAACAGAAAGGTGAAGATCAAAAAGGTGATGAAGAGTTAGTTTTTAGTAAAAATGAAGCTGGATCTAACCGGTGAATCTTGCACAAATAAGAAGAGTAGAAAAATGAATTCAACCAGTTCCAAGGAAGAGTATGAAGGTGAACCAAAATATGAAGAGATTCAAGCACCTATTGATATAAACAATATGAGTCCTAAGGAGTTGATGTAAGTATCTGATAAGCTTAAGGAGAAATAAGTAAGGGATAGACTAAACATAAAGAAGAAGAAGAAGGTTAGAGCACTGAAGACTTCCAAGAACATAATTAGTAAATTAGTTCCTGATGTGGAATATGAAAAATATGATAGTCCTATTGATCAGCTAGATATATTGATCAAAGCCATTTTTGATCAAGTACCTGATTTGGAGAATGCACCAATGAAGTTGGCTGAGTATTAGTATGAGAAGAAAAGGAAAGTGATTTTGGTAGAGAAGATTGGTAAAGGCAAGATGACACTTTCAAAACTTGTGGATTAGACATAGAACACACTAAAAGAGGTTGGTCAATTATTGACCAAAGTGTCAAATTTTTTAGATTTTACCAAGGATTTGGAGAAGAACATAGAAGATGCACATAAGGAGCTTGACAAATTAGTTGAAAATTTTGATCCTATCACAAGCTCTACATTAGAATATATTTCCAAAGTAAAAGTAATCACACACAATGAGATGCAGTTTCACGAAGAACAAGATAAGAGGGTCATCACACTACTTAAGTTACAAACATTCCTAACACCCACGGTAGAGGTGATGCAACAAAATGTGAAGAATGCAAAAAATCTAATGCAACTACCAAATAGAGACTTATAGATGGCATGGAGGAGTTAGCTTCTGATCTACATGGGTAGATCATAGCTATGAACCATTTGAAAAGGTTGTGGGATATGTCATTGGAGACAACAAAGACAAACTACAAATATTTATTTGATAGAATGTAAGGAGGAGTAAGAAATATTTGTGCACCTTTTTCATTGTTTGAAAAAAGGGGGAGTGTGAGTGTAAGTATGGGTACAATGAAAATCATTTTAATGGGAAGCATGAGCTTAGGAGGAGTTATGTATGGAAAAATGTTGATAAGGATGGTAAGCAAAATATTTTCATAGAGTTTTTCCCATCAATTCCAAAGGAGGAGATTGTTGGAATTATGATGGTTTTTGGAGTTATTATGATGAGAAATCATAAGGGATGAATAATTGGTTGTAATTTATGGAAACATTGTCAGTTCACATGATTGGAGTGACCGGTAATATATTTGCATCATTGGTAATGGAAGAAATAGTTAAGTGCATTGATCGGTGTTCAGGAAGAATAATTTCAGTCATAGAACTTGGTTGTGGTCGAGTTTCTGTACAGATCAAGAATTAAAATCATAGAGGAGGTTTATATATGGTTAGTGGAATCCATGATTCTGATCACAACAATTGATTCAATTATTTGAGTGAATTGTCTTTTTGGTGAAGGAACTAGTATACCTATTTGTTCATCAATCAGAGTTTCATATTAAATCTATTAAGGTGATGGATCTAAGGTCATCTATTGGTCACAAACATGTATATTACATATGATTATGACATGTTAGGTACTGTTGACACTGATCTTGAGGTGGTTGGTCAATACTTTGTGCTGACTATGATGAAAAATTTCTAGGTCTTAAGTGACTTAAGGACAACACTATATAAGGTGATCTAAATTGTTTGATTTAGGGTTGCAATCATATTTTCAAGTACAAAAATCATATATTTAAGGAGAAGAGATTAGTGGAGTGTTAGAAAGAAAATATTAGAGTGGATCTGATAGGAAAACAATTCCATTCTACAGATCAAAGGACAGAGTTCATTACTCTAGGCCAACCTTCTAGGTTGGAAAGCTTAATCCCTTAACAAGGTGAACTTTAACAGGTTCCTGTTGTAAATATTTTAATAGGATAACTTATTAATTGGGGTTTTGAAATCCTATAGTGAGGTAGAATCTAATATATATTTTTGTACTTATAACAAGGTACTAATAACTTTTAACAGGGTGAACCCTTGACAGGGTATCGTATCTCCTAACAAGGCAAACACTTTATACTGCAGTGAAGTGAATTTATGGGTATCATCCCCAACATGGTTTTCTCCCTCTTATAAGGGTTTCCACATAAAAAATTAGTGTATCATGTGGATGCTTGATATTATTTACTTCCATTTGATATCACCAGTTGTATGTTTCATTATTTGGAAGTTGTTGATTAACTTTGTTATATCGATGGTGAAAATTATTAAAAACACCCCTCTCAGTACTTCCGAATACTAACACTTCTTTTACCATAGATAGTGCCAAGACCCCACCTAAATCATCCATTGTCAGTGTTCTGATCAAGGGATTGATGAGACTCCTGCATGGTTGGTTAGATTGTCAGGATGTCTTAACTTGGTTCAACCCTTCGGTTTGAGCACGGTTGTGGATAGCTCCTTTTTGGTCCCTTGTATTCATGTGTTCTTATGATTTGATTATTTTTTCATTTATTTATCCTTGATGGGATGTTCTTGTCTGACTCCCGTTATGTGATTTTCAGGGAATCACCCTTGGTCAGGAGTTTGGCTTGAATTGCTTTGTTGACTATATTTGACCTTGTGGTTAACCTGATGTGTTTTATACGTTACTATTATGGCCTCTTTTGGATATTAGATTTATTTGGATTAATATTAATGTTGTGATTAATTAGTTTATAATTGTATTGTTTGTTAGTGCTTTGTATATATATACATATATATGTGTGTGTATATATATATATGGGTGCACACATTTATCTATATGTATATATAATTATATTTAAATAATTGTGAATATTGAGAGTATTATGTAAATATATGTATAATGGTAAATTATAGTAAAGGTTGTATTCTAATATTATTAATTATTAATAACGTGGATATTAAATAGTTATGGAAATGTATATATTTATTTGAGGAGAGTTTTTTATGTAACTATGTTGTTTATATAGTCATGGTTATTAAATATAATATGTAATATATTTGTGAGGGGATAAGGTATATAATGTTAGTATTTATTAATTTGTACTCTTAATTAATAAATAATTTATGTAAGGAATACAAAATTAAAATAAATAAATAAAATGGAAGAAGTTAGGGGAGAGTTAATATTATAACATTATTATTAATTACCAATAGTTATAATTGTTGGTTGAAAGGGTGGTTGTTCACGTACAACTCCCTTCAAAGGTATTATATGGAGAGAAAATTTCATTCTCAGGGGATGTTTTTTGGGATATGGAGAGAAAATTGCAGAGACTTGGTGAGGAGATTTTCTTTATGATTCTTTGAAAGATATGAGTGTGAGCATAAGTTTGAGAGAGTTTATAATGCAAAATTTATGTGCCTATGCGTTTTGAAAGAGAGAGTCTTGGTTGATTTTGTATTTAATTGGTTCGGGAAATGTATGTTTTGAACATGTTAATACTATGTTTTGGGTTTATCTATTTAGTTTCCTATAAGGAAATCTAGGATATATCAAATGGGTCTTTCTCATATTTTGCTTCCAATGCCCTTACTTTGTCCAGTTTTGGTTGTGAAGTCAATTTGGATTATGTTTATTTTTTACATTTTTTATCAATCAAGTGCGTTGAAAGAATTGCAAGTGCGTTGAATGCTTGTATCAAGTGATTTGAATGCTTGTGTAAATTTCATTGAGTTATTATCAAGTGCATTGAATTATTGTATCAAGTACATTACACAATCCTTCAAGTGCGTAGCTTCTCTACTTGGTCAAAAATTAGGTCAAAATTATGTCTTAGGATTTTGTGAGGGTACTAGAGGCATTTAGGACATGATATCTGACAATTATGATCTCTGTTTTATCTATTTGATCAATTTTATCCATGTTTTATGCATTTTTATTCTTACTTATGTGTTTTGAATCCATTTGAATGCATGTATGGGGTTTAGGGTTGTTCGGTGGATTAGGGGCAACAAGTGAACACCTAAACCTGAAAATATGTTATTTTGATATTCCTATGGGACTTTTGGCATGTTCTCACAATGTTATGGGATTATCTTATGCATTGGTATGTTTTATTTATTGGGTAAAGAACATATATATAGTAGGTGAGTGACTCTCAATAAGGGTGAGGGCCCTAAAGTGGCTAGCTAGGATAACCCATTGTGAGTTGTTAATCAAGTGATAACCTAAATAAATGAACTAGGAATGGGGGGAATACAAATTAATAAAGATTAAGTGATTCCTTTCCCATGATGCTAGTGAAGACATATTTTTTCCATTAGTATGAAAGGAAAAATAGTTTTGAAACTGTCGGTATCACCAACACTGAAAGACAGGCATAGAGCAAACCGAAAAACAAGTTCAAGAAAACCTGAAGACACAGTACAAATCCAAAAATGCTATAAGGGAACCTGACAGATTAACCCAACAGAGAAAACTCGACAGAGAAACCCGACAAGAAGAATATAGTGCAAACTGACAAACCAGTTGACAGATGAACCCAATAGACCAAAGAGCATCCCGAGCACTAGTCTACCGAGAGACAGTTAGAATCTCGAGAAATGTGGATCTGACTTCCAAGTTAGATAAAACACTTATGTTTTATATTTATCTTTTCTATTAGGTTTAAATACATTTCTTTAGGGACAAGCAATGTCATTGTAATTGTTTTAATCAGTCTAACTGATTGAAAAAATGCAAACTAGGAGATCAAGGTCAAGTTATAAAACTTTGATCATAGAGTTATCATTGTAATACATGAAACTCATTTTAGGTCAAATCATTGTATAAATAGATATGTAATCTATCAGAACATGTGTGTGTGATGATGATTGTAGTCGAGGAGAACATCGATGGACCAGACTAAGAATTTTATGTAGAAGAACCAAGGATGAAATTAATTATCAAGAACAAGAACCAAGGCTACCGAGAAACATATGTATTGATCAATCACAATAGGTGATACATTATACATGTAATCTTTATTGGATCTGTAATCAGCAATTGTAGATTGCACATAATCAGGTCATTGAATGTTTTTGACTACATTCTAACAAGTGTAGCAAATAAAAGAAATCATTGTGAAAGGTGGATTTAACAATCCTTTGTCAATCTCTTAACCAAGTGCACACTAAACATTGTTTCTAAAGCTCTTAATAGAGCATACCTTAGCCAGTCTCTACCTAATACTCCTAACAGGGTAGATCATCAGAAGTGATCAAAATTGTAAGCCTTAACCGACCCCTTCCATTCTACAGATAGTGAAGCTTTGTTGGTTTCATCCCCACCACAATTTTTACCTTCTAACAGGGGTTTTCAACATTACTAAATCTTGTTTCATGTGTCTATACATTTCATGAATGTTTTACATGCTAATTAGTTTATAAATTGATATTACATACATAAAGATAGAATAGAAAATGGTTGGTAATACAATGTATTGATTATAAAAGGATAAAGGTTAATTGATAAAAGTTTTAAGGGTACTGATTCACCCCTCCCCTCTCAGTACACCATTCCATTATTTCCAACAATTGGTGTCAGAGCTAGATCTCTTATTTGGAAAAAGTTTGAAGACTTAAGAGAAAAGATCATATAATGGAAAGGTACAAGTTAGACAAGAGTATTGAGAATCATAAATTAGAGATACAAATCTTCTATGAATAATATAAATAAGCTAGAATCAAGATGAGACAATTGTTGGATGAAAGAAAGATTATGGTATCTCACTGTAATAAAACATACTATCATGAGGAAGAGATACCTGATTTATTTGAGTCTTCAGGATCTACATCAAGCAAAGCATCAGACACATCTGAAGAAAGCATCACAAGCTTAAATGAAATCAATCAACATCTAGATGGACAAGTGAAATCACTGCAAATTGGTCAAGAGAAATAGATGGTAAGAATGATTGAGGTTATGAATAATGCTAGACAAGCTGAGCAAGAAAGAACACTAGCAATTGATGACATGAGGAATATTAATGAAAAGTTACAAGAGAAAGGGTCAAAAATACAAAGACTTAAAAAACATCATCATGACATCACCAATCTGATTATTCTTATGAGTGAGGAGGAAAACCAAATGAACATAGAAATAAATGGAAAGTTGGAAGCTATTGGTGAGATATGAGAAGAAAATGAAAGACTAAAGCATGAGGTGAGAATTTAGAAACAACATAATGACATGATCAAAAGAGCTGAAGAAAGCACCAAAAGGATGGATGATTTTCTTGATGGACAAAGAAGGGTCAACAACAATACCGGATTAGGGTATACCGAGAGTGGAGAATCACCATACCAAGATGATACAAAGAATGTCTACACAAATCAAAGACCAAGGAAGCAATCATGCAATCACTATGGAAAACCAGGCCACACATCAAATGTTTGCAGGAGAAAAATAAAAGGTATTCCTAAATCCACACCTTCATTCAGAGGAATTTGTTATAAATGCAACAAGAAAGGGCATAAAGCATATGAATATAAATATGAGGTGAAACAACCAAAGAAGGAAACCTACATGGAAAAAATTGTCCTACTTGCAAAATGCATGGGTACACATCTCTTGAATGCAGGAAGAAGAAAAGGCAAGCATGGAAGCCTAAAGAAAATGAAACTTCCTATCAACGGAAAAGAGTCGGTAACTCATATGTTTGGGTTTACAACACATGGGAAAAATGCACAACATGTGGAAGATTTGGACATATAGATGCAAACTGCATGAGAAAATGGATGAGAAAGTCTAGGAGTTGGACTAACCCTGGAATGAAATGCTTACACTATCATAAAGTTGTTCATCTAAGCAAGGACTACAGAGACCAAGTGACAGAGACCATCACCTTTGCCAATGGAAACACCATTGAAGACATCAAGAAGATGAGAAACAAAATGTGGAGGAAAGCTACAAACACTAATGATGTTGGACCAAGCAATGCAAATGGTGACACCTTATCTGATGGATCTAGTGACATCACCACCCCCACCTAAGATGAACAAGTAAGTATGGAACTGCACTATACTAAGTTATACTTTACATCAGTTCCATTATACATAGTTAAAATGCCAAATCAACATGATTAAAGATGCACTATGGTATTACTTATTATGATTCTGTGAATTCAATCTCATTGGTTAATGCATATCAAAAATCATTGGTTAACATACAAAAGCTAAGTTGTCAAAGCATACCGATAATCATCGGTATACATGCAAAAACCAAGTTAATCAATGTAACCTGAGACTCGTCGGTAATCAAGTAAAAAGAATTGTTGTCTTCACCAGATACTAAGATCCATCGGTAAACATATGAAAATTTGAATGAGTTGACACTTGCCCTGAGCATCGCGTTTTCACCGAAAACAAAGATTGGCATGTAGCCTGAGCAAATCCATCCTTGACACCCGACAAGTGGGTAGAGAATTAATTGCACCACTTAGGGCACCATCTATAAATAGGGTGATAGAAGAGCTCATTATTCACCAATGAATTAGAGCAAAGAAGTAGAGAAGAGCCAAGCAAAACCAGAGTGACCAAATTGCAGAGCACTCCAAGAAGGTTCATGACATACAGATTCTGAACAAACAACAACTATTAGAAGGTTGAAGTAAGTAACAATGATCACCAAAGCTCACTATTTTTTTTTACAGAAAATCCCTAATTTCACGTAAATGATGGCAACCACTTCCCGTGCAACCAAGATCAAGAATGATAAGGAGAAGAAGGTGAATCTGATAAAGAAATCCATGTGTGAAGAACCAAAGTATAAATTTTTTTTGGAGGTTTCTTCACAACTTGACAATGCTGGTGCGTTCTCTAGAATTCCACCTAGGGCTTTATTGATTGAAGACGTCCGTTCCTATATAATTTGCAAGTTCACCAAGATAGGAGATCTTGAAGTTCTGATTAAGTAAAAATAGGTTTTACAAGGACCCAAAACCTTTAGAAAAGTTTTTCAAATAATTAAAAGAGTTTAGTAAAATCTGTGCCATAGCACCTAGCAAGGAAATTAGAGCAGAAAACAAGCTAACAACCTAAACAAAAAGTCCCATAGATAGACAATAAGGATAGGGAAAAAAACAAAAAGGATAGAAATCAGTAAAAGAAAGCTACATGCCCTCCACCATTTCTTGGGCCTGAACGACCATAATCTGTATCTGATTTACCAATTTCTTGAGGTCTTCAGTTTCCTTGTCTGCCTTTGGACTCATCTTCTTTGTGCTTGCCCTTGTGCAATTTCCCAGTCCTGTGATGTCCTTCCCCTCTCTGCAATAATTTTCCCCTTTGTCCTGATCTAACTTGTCCATCAGGATCTTTGTATGTCCTGTATAGACCTTTAGGCTCACCAAGCATTTCTCCCCAATTTTATTGACCGTTTCCTCTAGTTTTTCCACCTTTATGTTCAGTTTGTTGATTTTCCCTACGCTGTCCTCATCCTCTTCCCTGTCAATGATGTCCTTTATCTATTTCTCCATTCTACCCACTTTGTTCACAAATTCTACTTGGGCTTCTGAGTTCCCAAAAACCTCTTTCATTTCATCCAGGCAATCAGCCACTGGTTTCTCACCAATACCTATACTTTTTAAGATATTAATCTCAGCCCTCATAACTTCAATTTGTTTTTTCATATTAGCATTGTCTTCAATCAAATTACTCACCATACCCATGAAATCCGCAATGTAGTCCTTTCTTTGCATGATACCATCAGGCATATGATAATTGTCTGTTTCTTCATTTTCATTGTAATTTGTTTCCTCTTGCCCTGTTTTCTCTTTCTCTATTCTTTTTTCCAGATTTTCCTTCACCTTTTCCTCCTCCTTTTGCTCATTAGTTTCCGTATTCCCCTTTTGGTTTTGGTTCTCTTCATTGTTGGATTTTTTGTCCTCCTTGTGTCCTCCTCTTTCATCCTCCTCAAGGTTCTTCTTAGCATTATACTTTTTCTTCATCATGTCTTCCGCATCCAAGGAAAGGACAATTCTCCTCTTGCTAGGTTTTTTTATCTTTTCGACTAGTCTTGTTCCTCTCCATACCTTCTCCCCATTTTCTTTTCTTAGTGTCTTTTTTGTCCTCCTTCTCTTCCTCCTCAGAATCCTTCTCTGTTTCATAGGATATCTTGAAGTTGATCAAGCTTACAAGAAGCTTTGCACAGGCGAAACCATTAAGGAGGAACACAAACACATATAGGTCAAATGGCTGACTTGTGCCCTAATTTTCTTGAGAGAGTTCAAAAATGAATGGATTCAGGTAGTACTGAGCAGAGTGCATTACTGAAAGATAGGGATAGATGAACCTAAACTAATCACTAGAGATGTGATGCATGCTGTGACCAGTTATCACATAATCAACAAGGCCAAGGCTCTTAAACATCCTCCTCGACCCAAAATTGAGAAGATGACAGGAGCAGTGTGGGATAAGAGAGGATTAAAGGTTAACACTATCACCAATCAAGAACTCAATTTTGGTGCATGTGTAATAGGCTACATGATATATCAATCCAATAGGATAAAAAACATAGCATGTGGAGCAGTTGACACTGCTTATAAGATTGTCAAGAAGTGCCTGCAATTGGATCTATCTGAGCTTCTACTAAAGTAGTTAGATGAGAACATGGGGACAATCAAGTCCACAAAATCCAATTTGAATGTAAGTTTGAATCACTCTTAATGTGTAAATTTTTCTACTTCCAGAACTTCATTCCATCCATAGGAAATGTCAACTGGGATACTTCCTGACCAGTGACCCTACAAATCAGTGAATTCATTAAGTCACTAGGTGACAAATTTGCATAAGTTATGGACGAATACTTTTCTGGATCTAAGGAAAGAATGTGGAAAATAATGAGGATACCTAAAAAAACTGGTAGAAAAGTATAAGACTGACATTTTCTTCATGGTGGACACCGATTACACATACATCAAACCAGCTATACTGAGGACAACATAGTTGGCACCACTTGACTATGAGGTCAACATAGATCAAGCCACCAATGCTATTGAAGCATTGATTAATGAACCATTGGACAAGTCACAACCTAGGTTTGGAACCTATGAAGAAGCCAAGGAAAGAATTAAAATAGGCTTAGTTGTGAAGAAGATTGATAGGAAGAAAGAGAAAATGGTCAAGACACTAAAGAAAAAGTTGTCAGTAAATGATGATGAGTCTTAACAAAAGGATGACACCAAGGGATAGTCACCCGTTAGTGAAGAAGAAAATTTGAGTGACTCCAAAACCATAGATTCTGATGCACCACCACCACCACCACCAAAGAAACCTAGGACTACTACTTCATCAAGGACCATAAGTTAGACAACAAAGGATGCAAGTCCTTCACCGATCAAGAAAGGACAAGTAATGACATACAAAAGGAAGCCTCAAATAGGGAAAAATGAACCAACAAAAAGAAGAAAGTTCCCCAGAACTAAGGAAGACATAAAGGACGCTGAACATGATGAAAAACCTATTAATAATAAGTTCCCTACCACCATTGATGAGGTATGTGTATCAATTATTAAGTCAGGTTCAATAACTGATCCCAAGATTAGAAAATGGCTAACTCTAGACCTTGAGGACTAGGATAAGTTAGAAGAGGCAATCATTACAATAATGTGTGTATTAAAATATATACCAATACAATTTGAAGATAAGATTCCACAAGAAATTATGAATATATTGTCGGCAAGATGGACATATGCACTAAAAGAAGAGAAACAAATAAGGGAAAGATCCCAAGTTTCAGTCATGCCACCTGAATCTAAGATGGAAGATATTGAAGAAATGATGAAGAAAAATTCCAATAGGTTATCAAAAAAATTAAGAGCCTACAAAGTGCTAAAGGAACATCTAATTGATCTAGACAAAAAAAGTGAGGATGAATGGAGAAAGATAATTGATGTACCTAAAAAGGACACAAGCCTCAAGACATAATTAGCTCTTATGGAAAAGCCACACAATGAAGAAGATCAGGCTAAATCAAGCCCCAAACATATTATTATAATTGATGAGGATGTAAATGAAGAAGCATTGAACATAGCAGCTAAGAAGGGTATGGACATTGTAGATGAAACATGGCCTGATAATACTATCATTGATATTACCAGAGAAGATCCTGCAGATGAGATACAGAAAGATGAAGATGTCACTATTGTCCCAGACCAAACCAACGAACATGACACAACTATAGATTCTACACAGGTGAATATACCAGGCCAAATGTCATTGTTAATATAAGATATTAACATAATCTCACAAAAGGAAAATTCACCCGAGCCTGATGCAAGCTTACCCGAAGATACAGGTAATGATGAACAGAAAGATACAACTAATGAACAAAATGTAGTAGATGGTGAACCAAAAGAAATAGATGGAGAGAACAAAGAAAAAGGTGAAGAAGAGAATAAAGATGATGATACTCCTAAGGATATTGAAGGAGATGCTACAGATAAGCCGGAGGTTTATGTGGAGATGTCCACTCCCAAAAGATAGGCAGATACCAAGCAGTAGGAAAAAGACTCAACACCACCAAACCCTTCATCGAGTACATCTAACCAAGCAAAGGATCTTGCTATGGTGCTACATTCAGGTACTTCCCATATAATATCCAAGAAGAAGAAGAAGAAGAAAAACAAACTACAAGTTACACTGGATGAAATAATAGAGATATGAAAATGTGATCCAACTACATTGGATTATGAATCTCTAATTGAGTATGGAGAAATATGTCAGTGAAAAGATATGAAAGAAAAGCTTAGGAAAGAGCACAAGGAATCACAAGTGCTACAAAAAAAAAGGGAAATATTAACATAGATTGTTCCTAACATAGATGTTGATCACAATGCCCCAATCTTTGATCAACTTACCATTCTTACCGACGCCATCCAATCATAGAATGTGGATGCAGAAAAAGCAATTGAAGAAAGAGCAGAGCATAAGTACTAGTATAAATTAACAAAGAAAATCAGCCAAGAAGTGGTAGAGAACAAGGTGAAGGTGTTTGAAAAAGTAAGTGAGTTATATCCTATCATTTCAGAAGCAATAGACTTAATTCAAAAGTTAAGCACCTTAGAGAAAATCACTAAGGAGAATGGTGAAAAGATTGCACAACTAGATGCAGATCTAAATTCTAGTTCTCAAAGTCTCTCAAAAATAGACAATGCAATACAGTTTCATTATGCAAAGGTAATGGAAGCTAAGAATTTGAGACTTCAAATCCAAGAGGCAGAATCAAGGTTTAGGGATGAGGTAACCGAGCTATAGGCTCTACTCCTACCAAATCTGACACTACTGTAGAAACATATGACAATGGAAAGGAAATTAATAGCCACCCCAGAGATGTCTGTCACCAAAAGCATCTATGACATGCACGCCAGGATCACATTAGAGAAAATGACACTTGAACACCTTCAAGATAAATGGGAAAAGATGATGGAGGACATGAACAACTCTCACTCCCACATTTTTGACAAGCTTTAAGTGATTACACCTTTTCCCTTACTATCAAAAAAGGGGGAAAATGATATGTATAGGAGGAAATTGATAGGGTACAAGGGGAAAATGATATGTGTAAAAGAGATGATAAGTGTATATACATATACTATATTGACATATACATAGGGGAAGTCATAAATGACAAGTGAACACATGGTGTACATTACTAAACATTTTAGTATTTGCACATATCAATTTTTGATAATAATGTCAAAGGGGGAGATTGAAGACATATTTTTTCCATTAGTATGAAAGGAAAAATAGTTTTGAAACCGTTGGTATCACCAACACCGAAAGACAGGGATAGAGAAAACTGACAGACAAGTTCAAGCAAACTCGATGACATAGTGCAAACTCAAAAATGTTACAAGGGAACCCAATAGAGTAATTCGAAAGAGAAAACCTGATAGAGGAACCCAAAAAGAAGAATATAGTGCAACCCAACAGAACAGTTGATAGACAAACCCGATAGACCAAAGAGCATCATGAGCACCAGTCTACCGAGAGATAGTTAGAATCCTGAGAAATGTGGATCTGACTTCCACATCAGATAAAACACTTGTGTTTTATATTTAGCTTTTATATTAGCTTTAAATCCATTTATTTAGGGACAAGCAATGTAATTGTAATTGTTTTAATCAGTCTAACTAATTGAAAACATGAAAACTAGGAGATCAAGGTCAATTTGTAAACCTTCAATCATAGAGTTATCATTGTAATACGTGAAACTCATTTTAGGTCAAATCATTGTATAAATAGATATGCAATCTATTAGAACACATGTGTGTGACGATGATTGTAGCCAAGGAGCACATCTATGGATTAGACTAAGAGTTTTATGCAGAAGAACAACCAAGGATGAAATCATTTATCAAGAACAAGAACCAAGGCTACCGAGCAATAGAGGTATTGATCAATCAAAATAGGTGATACATTATACATGTAATATTTATTGGATCTATAATCAGGAATTGTAGATTGCACATACTCAGGTCATTGAATATTTTTGACTACATTCTAACAAGTGTAACAAATAGAATAAATCCTTGTGAAAGGTATATTTAACAATCCTTTGTAAATCTATTAACCGAGTGCACACTAAATAGTGTTGCTAAATCTCTTAACAGAGTAGACCTTAACCAGTCTCTACATAATACTCCTAACATGGTAGATCATCAGAAGTGATCAAAATTGTAAGCCTTAACCGACCCCTTCCATTATGCAGATAGTGAAGATTTGTGGGTTTCATCCTCACTGCATTTTTTACCTTCTAACAAGGGTTTTCTGCATTACCAAATCTTGTGTCATGTGTCTATACATTTCATGAATGTTTTACATGCTAATTAGTTTATAAATTGATATTACATACACAAAGATAGAATAGAAAATGGTTGGTAATACAATGTATTGATTACAAAAGGATAAATGTTAATTGATAAAATTTTTGAGGGTATTGATTCACCCCTCCCCTCTCAGTACCCCATTCCATTATTTCCAACAACTAGTGCTTGTATGGGCTACAAATGGGAGTAGAGAAGGTGCCTATGTGTGATGGCACAATCAAATAACCTTTTCCTCAAGAAAAGTGTTCGGTTCCGCATGTCTCTACTTGGGGGTCAAGGCCTAGAGTTGATAGCTAGGATAAAACAAGTGATGAGGGCTATGCAATGCCGCTAACCTAGTTTGTAGCCCATAGTCTTTACATCTTGATTTCTTTTTCCTCTAGTAGTTTAGTTTTGACTTGATGTTTACTTGTGTTTCATGCCTTGTTTTGGGAAGGGTTTTACCACTTTATCTTATGTTCCTAGTTTTTGTGCTCACATGGGCCTTGGTGTCTATCTCCTATCTCAGGAGAGTGGGCCTATGGGTTCCACGTGGTTGGGTGGTTAATATTTTTTATATCGAGGTACTGATCATGGTTGCATGGATGAACCTTGTATTTGTTCCTTTCAGATTTGCATCTTTGAGGACTTCATCTTGTAATTTGTATCATGATGAGATGTATTAATATATATATTCATTTATGTAATTGTACACTCCTCAAAGGAGTTAGATATAATATGGATTATTGATGTAAATATTTCCTGTGTATTTAATTCTTTTTGATAGCAATGTAAGGGGTAGATCTAGGTGAAAGAAAAGGGAAAAATGAATATGTTGAAATTTAGATTATATGATAAGAAAAGAGAAAGAAGAAATGATTATTTGTGTTAGAGTAAATGTTGATTTATGTGTATGCATTGTAATCTCATATAAAGTTAAGGTAGATGTAAGTAAATGAACTTTGAAGAAAGCGTGCATCATGT
Source organism: Thuja plicata (assembly GCA_018584345.1). Lineage (NCBI taxonomy): Eukaryota > Viridiplantae > Streptophyta > Pinopsida > Cupressales > Cupressaceae > Thuja > Thuja plicata. The sequence continues at coordinate 285,294 of MU223787.1, read as the reverse complement.
TGTTTATGTGTACTTATGGATTGAGCAGAACTGAAAGGAAAATGGATTAGCTATCTTGATGATTGAAATGTACTTATTATAAAAAGTTCCTTAATTAATGGCATATAATAGATACCTAAATGAACAACTAAGAATCATTAATTCAATTAGAAAATAGGAAATTATGGAAATGATACCATGTAATGATGAACATATGTTTAATGTTATATATAAGAATTTGTATTCAAGACTTAATAGGATATGATGTTGATAAATAATCATGTGGTTGTTAGGTCTAAATTAAAAAATATCGTAATTCAACTTGATCATTTAAAAGAGTTTATGTCTAAGAGGCTAATAGTATGAAAGTTTACTTCTGATTGCACTCTTAATAGGGGAATTAAGAATGAAAAATAAGTTTATGTCCTTTGGGTTAATGTCATGTGTGTGTAGTGAAAGATATGTTGGTAAAAATCTATCATATCCCCTCAAGATTCATGACATGGAATAACAACCTCATGTGAGATCCTTAAATGTAATGGTATCAGTTTCATGGACATATGCATCTTTTGGAGAAAATGGCCAGCTCAACTCCCTTTAAGTGGTATCTTTTGACCGTTGTTTTTACACAAGTCAATTGATAGGATTTTGAGATTTGATTTCCTCTCTTAAAAGAATAACAAGGTTATTCCCAAGGTTCTCTGTGGTCGTGGTACAACCTGCTCGGTAAACTCGATTGAAGATAAATGAGAATGTTCACAAGGAGGCCTTTGCTGGTACTTTCAAGACGTCAAACTGCAAAACAAATTTAGTACTAGTTTTTATCTTTTCCAATTCATCAATGCATGTAGCTTACTAATGATGAAAATCTATGTTAAAACCTATGATGATTATCTATTTATCCATATTTTCAAAGAAGATCAAAAGATTTGGGTAACAAGAGTTCAAACAAATTTTTTGAAAATAAAATCTTAAAAGACATAAACCATTGTTAAACCTCCCTTGTGAATTCAATGATAAAAAGATGGAAACCGAAAGAATATGAATCAGACCATTTCACAATTCTATACCCGATATATGCAATCATTTGGAGAGAAATGTATCAAGATGCAAGATTTTCAAAATCTATCAAAATCGTGAAGCCACAAGTATGCACACACACACAAGACAGATTTATCGATGAACCAACAAAATTATCTTTCCAAATCATTCATCACAAAAAGACCGATGAACAAAAACAAACTCCAATTTAATCAATTGCAGATCCAAAACAAAATAAACCCAATTGGCTCTTTGAAAGAAATGAATGAGAAAACACACATTCATAAAATTCCCATAGACAACATAAAATATCACATAGTGAATGAAGCACCAATTGTATATCTTTATTGCATAAAAGATCTGACCATATTACATTGTTTTGATTACAATATATAGTGCTTTGATCTACAAACTCTGAACCCCAAAACTAGGGCTTCAGTAACTCTAAAAATGATGAAAACAAAGCTAAATCTAAAGCTTGTTAAATAAAACTACTACTAAACTGATACTAAATAGTTTGCATGGATCTTTGATTTGTTTATATTCAGTTTGCTCATGAATTTAGGGCCAACTTTGCTCAGAAAGAAGAGGAAAAGGAACTGGAACTCCACTATTTTTAACTGAAGTCTTCCTTTTGATCTTTGAGTTCTCCCTTGGAATCTTCATCTAGAGTCAAGCACAACAGTTCTTCATCTGAAGACTTATAAAAAGCACAAGAAGAAGAATTGTTGTTCTTTATGTGGTCATATGTGTCTATAAGCTGTCTAGCCATTTCTATGATGATTACCCAATCAGAAGGGTATCTGGGTAGCTTCTTGGGGCCGAGAGTGGATCTTGCTATTCTAATGTAAGTGAATGTCCTGAACTGTAAGTAGAAAGCCACTATTTCCCTAACCTTAGTGACAACCTCTTCTAATAATCTTTTAGCATAATCACCCTCTATTGAATGGATGATTTCAAAGATGAAACCATCGTTCACTATCTTGTAATCTAGACTATTTTTGTCAATCTTTGCTTTCCTTTTCAACAGTGGGTAGATTGTGAAAGGCCTTGCATTTGGTTGGCCAAAGGCCCCCTATTTCACAAGTCCCAGGTATTCTACCCTTGCTGCTAGAAAGTATACAATATATGAGGTCATATAGAATTTTTGGTTATGCCTTACTGAGATCAGATGTTTATCTAAGTTATCACTTAGAATGGTTGCCCAGTCAAACCTAGCTTTTTGCCCTTTGAATCTCTTGATCAACAAGATCATTCAATTTTCAAGCTGGATGGACTAAGGTAGTCCATATAGTTGGCTCAACATTAGAACAACCGCTTGGATGTCATCTTTGAGGTATCCTCTCCTCAAGTCTAGCCTCTCAAGTTTTTTCTTGGGAAAGGATTGAATAAAATATTCCTGATTGGCAATTTCATACGTATCAAGAGTGTATTCTGTAAACCATTTTAAGAATTTGTTAATGTAGAAGTTGTAGAACCAATTCACCCCCTATGGAGATGGAAGACATCTTCAATATTATCTCGTTTGAGATCCAAGACCATGTCTCTCTCTATTTTTAACCACCCTCTCATTAGATACATAATGGTGCACTAATGTCATGATCAAATCTGAGGATAAAACTGATACTGGGTGTGCAACTCCATTCACCAAACTAGATAGGACCAAGGTGGTGCAATAAGATGACCTTCCAATAGGCTTGGAATACTTGACCAAGAATTAATTCCAATCTACATTGCATATGTCCATGTTGGTGATATCCTGGTGGTGGTTTTTGATCTTGGATGGCATGTGGTACCCCTTGAAAAGGTGCTTCATTGGTGATTCGACACTCTTTTTCAGTATCCTGTAAGAAAAAACATGCAAATATCAACATTTAGTTTTAAAAAAATACTAAAGAACAAAACAAATAAAAACTACAACTCTAACGACCAGTAGAAGTGCCTCAAAATTAGTAAGAAATGAAACTTGGTAGATCTTTCATCCATTTAGACTTGCGAACACCGAAAACAAGGCTGGGGTACGAAAGGAAAAAAACTGTTAGGAGTCTCATATGAAGGATGCCCTTTTGGAGTTTCAGAGTGCGAAGGTGAAAAGGAAATTCAGAGTGCAAAATGCCAGAAATGCCTTGGAGAGTGAAATGCTGAAGGTGGTTTAAAGGATGTACTTTCAGGGTTGCAGAGTGCGAAAGGCTGAAAAGTTGGGTGGCAAACTTGTTTTTGGTGTATCAGACGTCGGGGATGTTGGGCTCTCCAAAACGCCGCAAGTATGAAAGTTTGAAGTACAAATATTTGGACTTAGTGATTTTGTGCTTTGGATATGACGCTAGGGGTCCATTTTTGGCCTTTTAGAGGCCAAAAAATTGTGACTTCCAAGAGAGGAAAAATTCATAAAAACTTAAAAAAACTAAGAAACAAATGGGGACAAAAAATGAAAGCCAAAAATCCTAGATCCAAGGATGTGGAAACCTAGGAGTAGCAAGGAAAGAGGAATAATGCAAAGATCGATGACCCAAATGAAGAGAAGAAGGAAAAGAGTGCGCAAAAAAATAAATTGAAAGGAGGATGAAGAGAAAAGGTGGAGAAGGCGCCAACATGATAGGGCTTGCAAGGAGAAGGGGTAGATGTGCTACCACGAAGCACAAGAAATAAACACAGGGAGACAGAGAAGCGAGGAGGCAAAAAAATTAGACACAAGGAAGCAAAGTGAGAAAAAGACATGCATCATCACTTTTATAGCCTGCGAGTGAGGTGACATCATCTCTTTTGAGCTTTCAGTGTCTGAAATCTTGAAAAAAGAAACACTCACCCATTTTGATGTTTTGGAGGCCAAAACACAGAAAGGTGCCAACCTGGGCTTCCGCACTTTCAAGATTTCAGAGGTCGGGTGACCTCGTCAGTCTAAAAGTGCAAAAGTCTGAAAGGACTTAGCACTTTAGGGCTTTTGGGCTTTCTGTCGGGTGACCTCTTTAGTTTGAAAGTGCGAAAGTGCAAAATTTTGGAAATACTTAACACTTTCTCAATAAGACCCCTCCCCAGAAAAAGTTCAAGGAACTAGAAAAGGGGGGAGAAAAAGTAAAAATAAAAAGAGGGGGGTCCCCATGGCCAAAGGGCCAAAATGGGGTGTGTGTGTTGTGGACCCAGAAAAAATAGCCCTGACAAAAAGGAGGAATGACCAAGGCATTTATTTATCAACAAAACCCTTTTGGAAATTAACTTTGCAGCGAAACAAAAACCAAGAGTCGCTCGTGTCGACCATATTTCACTAACTCCCAATATTGAAGTCTTCCGCTTGTCTTCTAGTGTGTGTGTATGTGTATTAATTTGTGTGTGTCTATGTGTATTAATTTCTCAACCTTTGAATGTGGTGACCAGAGCATTTGTTAGCTGTCCCCAACATTCTCCATGTAGATCAGGGCTTCTCAGAAAGAGCTTTGATGCCAGTCAGGCATACATAGCCCCGACAAAGTTTTCCCTGAATCCCAATCTAACCTTTCTCTACTACCAACTGAGTGTCCATAGCCCTGGTAGAGGTTACTAGAGTCACCCTCATATATTTTATTTTCTATAGTTTAGAGGATCTTTTTTTGAAAACAATTTCTTCTCTTTTTTAGTGTTTGCCTAAGTGAGACTAAGACTCAGATTGTGTAATTATTCAAAATATATTCAAGTACATATTCTTTTTTTGGGTAACCCCAACATTGATTAGGCTATGCTACCTAGGTTTTCTAATTGTAACCGCCTTTGGGTTATCTTTTCTTGGCTGGTTCATTTGTTCCTTTAAGCTTTTCTTCCCTCTTCCCTATTCCTTTCACATCCACTAGACTTGGGTTCTAGGATCGGTGGGTGCCCGAGTCAATGTACTAATTCTGGTCACAATTTAAAAATGCTCAAGAAAACAATGCTCTTAGGTGTTGTTTCTTAGTGTACTTTGTGATCAAAATGACCAAGGGTCTAACGTCTCTCTGATTGCCGATGGAAGATGTCGTCACTTCTAACTTTGAGAATGTTCTCTACATGGAACATTTCTTTGGATAATTTAACCAAGAAATACTTCTGATCCAATTTTTTGAACTACTTGGGATGGGATAAAGACGCACCAACCCAAGGAAAAAAGAAATAATGAACCCTGACAAAAAGGAGAAAAGCAGAGACACAGATGAAAGAAGAGGCAAGCAGGACGGAAAGAGAAAGAAAGAAAGAGAAGGACAAAAACAAATGAAAAAAAAACTAAAATACAAGGGACAAAAGACAATCTCGCTTAGGACCCAAAATAATGTTTGAAGAATATCCCATTGAATGACAATGGGTTCAATTCCCTGTCTAAGGCACTGATCCTGAAGGTGTTCTCTCCCAAGATCTCTAAAATCTGGTAGGGACAAGTCCACAATTTTTGAAACTTGGTGTGGCCGCCCAACTTTTCTTTTGCGTTGTCCCACATTAGGACAAGGTCGGAGATCTTGAAAGCTTTGATAGTGGCTCTCTTTTGAACCACCACTTAATGATGACTTGGTGCTTTAATACGTGCTCCAGAGCTAAAGTTCTTTTCTCCTCTAGGTTGAGGAGATTCATGAGTCAAACCTGTACTTGATCTTCACCTCCAACATACTGGTCCATAAATCTCAAGATTTGTATTTTCAAGTTCATAGGGAAGACCGATTATAGGCCATAGAATAGTTGGTATGGGGATGTCCCCATGGAATTTTTAATCCTCACCCGCTTGATCCAAAAAGCATATTTCAGTTGTGTATGCTAATCTCTGGGGTTGTCATCTAGGAGGTGCTTGAACATAGTTGTTAGGTTTTTGTTTGTGGATTCCACCACGCCATTTCCTTGTGGATAGTAATTAGAAGAAAACTTTAGAATTACCTAATTTTCAAAGGCCCATTGAGTGAGTGTAGCGAAGGAAAAAGAGGGGGAATTTTCACATACCAGATAGAACGACATCTTAAACCTGGTTATAATGGGCTCTTCTAAGAACTTGGTTACCACTTTAGTGGTGAAAGGTTTTAGTGCCCGAGCTTCCGTCCAACGTGTGCAGTAATCGGTGGCTGTTAGAATGAACATATTGTGTGTGTGAATTATGTACCTACAAGTTGCATCACAACACTTCAATATGTCATTATATCAATGATTAGCAATAATCAAATCAATTAAAAGCATGAGAAAGCCAAAGAAATTAAAGCATTCCTTCCTATCTAGAAAGAGTATGATTTAAGCTATAAATTTGCCCTTAGATTATGCTTAAAATTAGTGACACATTCAGTCCTAGATTGGAAGATTCATTAAGAAATTTAAGCTATATATCATGCAATTCATGCTAAAAATGATGCAAGGATTCATTAAAGCATAAATGGAAGAGTTATATAATTAGCTATTGAAATCATCAAATCAAAATGACAACATAAGAGTGCAAGTAGGATTCCAAAATTGTGGACCTATTGAGCTCAAAATTCACTCCTTTTATGGAAGAATTTGAAAAATGAGTGGTTGAGATCAACTTGCGAGGAGAGGTGAGGATTGAATCTTTGGTGATCCATATGAGTGAACTCTCATTGGTTCATGTATTGAATTTCCATGTGCAAGTGACGAGCTGTATTTAGAGAGTTTATTAGTTCCCTTTTAACTAATTACTTTAGCCAAGGATTTAATTAGGGTGATTTTATTTAAATAGGCCAAGGTAATTAATGTGAGGTAGTGATGAAATCACTTTTATCTTAGGAGATTATTTTGATTTTTGATGAATTATGCCAATAATCGAATAGTTCGATTGACATAATTGAGAGTATGATCAAATTTAGGGTAAATAGTGTTTATAGTTAGAGTAGACCAAATTAGGGTGTTTAAATTTCCCCCTCTTTGAATTGATGTGAGAGCAGTGCGTTGATTCAAAGAATGTCTGTTGTTGACTTTAGAAAGTTTAATAATTTCACACTTGAATGAACAAAATAGAGCTGATGAGATCAGTCTCGAACTTGATTGGACTAAGACTAATAGTATCGAATTCAAACTTGACTGAACAAAGGTCGATTGAACACAGATCTAGAGATACCAATTTTGAACTTCATCGAACAAGAATTGATAATACTGACTCTGAACTTGATCGAATGAAGGTCAGTACAAAGTTGCTGAGAGATGTGAGGTATCAATTCTGAACTTGATAGAATGAGAATTGATAATACTGACTCCAAACTTGATCAAACGAAGGTTAGTACAAGGCTGCTGAGAGCTTGATAAAGATCTAAGAGATTGTAGACATAGATATCCTGCTTGTTTAGTGTTGGATCCTTTTATTCAATAGTCCCAACTTGATCAAAGGAAACTGCCATGCCCCTAGTCTTTTGATGATGAAGTCAGTTTTTCTATTTGAGCAAGAATTTGATTGATTTTAAGTGTGATCATGCCACCTTAGGAATGAAATCAAAGGAAATAGAATAAAATCCCTCTTTAGAATAATAGATCAATGGAACAGGTCAATTGGATCAATGAAGAATCAATTAGAAGGTGAGATGAAGTGAAAATGTGTTAAGAGAAAACAACATTTTACCAAGTTGACTACTTGAAAATGTTAATTGTGAGCTTGATAAAATGATGTATGACCAATATTCTGATGTGTGATGTGCAGCTTGTTGATAGAGAACCATGAAAAACTAATTGCGTAAAGGCTGCAAATCATTTTCTGTATATATAGAGAAATTCTGCACTTAGGATGTAAAAATGCAACACTTGAATGCTTTGTTTTTGTATTTTCCTCTTTTCCCATTATTAAGGCAAAATGAATGCAAAGGATATGCAACGACATGAATATATCAGTAACATAGATTAAGTAGTCAAACTTGGAATTTGAATGAACCAGGAAATCATTTTAAGCTCAAGTACTTATGCTATTTAAATGAATCATGCAAACTTAAATGCAACTAAATGTAGAATTCTAGGACCGTCACTGATCTTTTTACATTCACTGATCTTTTTACATTTTAGCATTTTATCATCATAGGGCATTTGCGTAACAAACATCATCGGTTAGTACAACTGTCACTAATACCAAGGAAGTAGCATGAAAGTATGAATACTATTTTTATAGGATGCAATGTCAAAAATAAACCTAAGCATCAAGGTATAGAGGCCAGGATGACTTGTCAGTTATCTCCTTTTTCTTTAAGAATCATCTTCTGTTCATGTGTAATATAGGATATGTAACCTGCAATGACCTTTAATGTTCATATCCTTGGGTACATAATGTGTCATACACCTTACTTTAGAAGTAGATTAGAAAAAAACAAGGAAATTGGTTCAACCTCACCGTAGCTTACACATAAAAAGGATCGAGATATATGCAGCTATCCACTCATGTTGGAATCTCTTACCATAAAAATCCAAGTTAGGTGAAATTTATAGGATCATTGAAACAATCACCATACGTAGAAAACCAAGAAAATGTTATCCCCCTTGTCCTTGTGACTCTTTGTCATTTAATAGATGCCATGGAGTAACTCAAAAGATATAACAAGCAACAATTAATAATCAGAAAAAGAAAATTCATAACTATTTACATGCCCCTAGTTTGAAACATTATTGGAACATGAAAAGAGTCATGATCAAATCAAGGTCAGTCTATATAAGTTTATGAGGTGTTTAGGAACACCTTTGATTCATTTTTCAGTCATTGTAGAGAAATCATCAATTGCAACTTGGATTTTAACAATGTATTTTTGTGTTTGAGTTAGCGAGATAAACAATATCAACAATTGCAATCCAATGTAGTGTTAAGAAACACTGTTTGATTAAAGTGTTGAGAAATACTAGTATGATGTCAGTTATAGGTAGGTGATGTTTAAGAAACACCCTTGTTTGTGATAGAAATAGTGATATTTTGATTCAAGTATTAAGAAATACTATTTGTAGTGGCAAACCTTCCTAGACAAGGACCTAGGATGACCTAGAAACCAACAACCGCTGAGTGAGCATGATAACAGAGATTCCCCAAGCGTAGTATGACTATCCTTAAGACTTAGATATAGGCAAATTCCAGGCAAGGAGAGTACATTTGTAAGGAATTCATATTCAACCGATATATAGAAAAGATATGACCGTGAAGGATTGGTGCAAGAAGTGCATTGATAGATGGAGCATTGACTACAAGTGACGCCTATTTTCCATGTTTCCACCACTTGGAAAATTTTTATTTTTGCTACCAAGATGCTTGTTTGCCTCATTTTCGGCAAGGCACTTTTTCTTGTTTTTCAATTTTTTTTTGTACTTTTCTCTTTTTTCTCTTTTTTTTTAGTATCAAGGTGCCTGTTTGCCAGGTTTTCACCAAGAATACCTTTTTCAGGACATTTTCCACTAGTTTTTATTTTTCTCTTTTCCACTATTTTTGGCTTTCTTCAGGATCAATTTTTTTTGTTTTTTTTTGGTATTTTCTCAGGATCAATTTCACTGTAACAGCCCTTCGGCTAGATGTCAAGCATAAAACCGCTTCAAGTATAGAGTGTTGATAGGATCAGGAAGGACATTTCCTTTAGGTGTAGCTAACTGATAAGCTCATGTCCTGAAATGTGCTGTGATAAAAAAAGGCCCCAGCCAGTTGGGTTCAAACTTGCCTATTTGTTCTCTATTTGGTTGATTCTTAGGATTCTCTCTTAGAACGAGATCCCCCACTTGAAACTATCATGGCTTAAATTTCTTGTTGTACCCTTTTGACATCCTTTTCTGATATAATTTTAGGTGATTGAACACTTGTTGTTTGCGCTCATCCAACAGTTCTAGTGCTTGAACCCTATCTATGCGGTATTGTTCGTCTATGACAAGACCTTGAAGAGATACTTGCAAATAAGGAATTTCTACTTCAATTGGTAATACTTCTTCTATGCCATAGACTAGAGAAAATGTCATGGCTCCTGTTGGTGTTTTGATACTTGTTATATAAGCCAGTAATGCTGGATTCAATTGCAAATTCTAGTCCCTGCCAGACTTACTCATAGTTATGTGTAGGATTTTTAGAATATTCTTGTTTGAAGCCTTAGCTTGTCTATTACCTGAAAGATAATAGATAGAAGAATAGTGCTGATTAATGTGAAACTATGTATAAAGGTCCTCAATATCTTGGTTCTTGAACTTCCCCCCATTGTCTATTACAATAGATGAGGGTATCTGTACCTACAAATAATGTAGTTCAAGATGAACATAGAATTTTTTTTTCCAGTGGCTTTGATTAGCGACACTTCTTCGACCCACTTTGTGAAATAATCAGTGGCCGTGAAGATGTATTTGTGTCCACTTGAAGAATTGGGATAGATCTGTCCAACAAGATCAAAGGCCCATTGCTGGAATGACCAATGTGTTATAAATGGTATGAGTTCCCTGGATGGAGCATGAAAAAGGTTTCCATGTGTTTGATATTTTTGACATGTTTTGGCATATTGAACTGCATCTTTCTCCATTGTAGGCCAATAGTATCCAACCCTTAGAAGTTTCTTAGCTAATGAAAAACCGTTCAAGTGTGATCTACATACACCTTCATGGACCTCTTTTAATGTGTGATCAGAATCTTCTTGTTCTAAACACCTAAGTAGCATTCCGTCAAGACCTCATCTATATAAGTTAGTAGTGATGAGTACATAATGCAATGTTGTCCTAATTAAGGCTCATTTTTCATTTATGGACATGCCATTAGGTAAGGTGTGATTTCTAAGATAGGCATTTATGTTTGTATATACCTAGATTGGTCTTGGGCATTGAAGGCACAAATAACTTGGGATTCAGGTGTATGGAATGCGGGAAAGGATAATTCTTCCACCAAGAATGCATAGCAGAATTGACATTCCTCCAGTTGTAACATGGATGCTATAATTATCATTGTGTTTGCAGCTCTATTTTCTATTCTTGGAATTTGTTGAAATGTGATGAAGACAAAGTACTTTTCCAAATATTTTTCCATCTGCTTATAGGGAATCAAATTCTCATTTTTTTTTATATGCTCCATTTACTTGATTGATGATGAGTTGAGAGTCACCATATACATGTAACTCTATGATTTTCCATTCAATGGCTAGCTAGAGATTGTTTACCAATGCTTCATATTTTGATATGTTGTTGGTGCATGGAAACATCATTTTGCATGCCTTAGGTATCTTGTAACCTTGAGGAGTGATAAACAATACCCCTACTCTGGATCTTTATTGTGTGAATCAGCCAGTTGATCAGCTAGCACTTGTCCTTTAATAGCCTTTCTGTCTACATACTCAATATCAAATAAACTGAGTATTAAGACCCATTTCGCTAGCTTTCCTGTCAATGTTTTTTTTTACTCAGGAGGTAGTTGAGAAGATCAATCTTTGCAATAATCTTTACTATATGTGAAAGCATGTAGTGTCCCAACTTCTGTGACACAAAAATAACTACTATACAAGCCTTTTCAATGATATTATAGTTGAGTTCATAAGACACCAATGTCTTGCTGATATAATAAATCACTCTTTCCTTCTTGGTATTGTCCTCTTGTGCTATCAATACTCCAAGAGATGTAGCCATAGCTAAAATATAGAGTAACAATGGTTTTCCATGAATATGCACCATTAATATAGGAGGATTAGCTAGATAATCCTTTAATTCCTTGAAATTATTTTCCCAGTGTTCATCCCATTTGAAAGTTACTCCTTTATGTAACAATTTTGTGAAAGGTTGCGCTCTATCTGCTAGTTGAGACATGAATCTTCTGATTGACTGGAGTCTTCCTTGTAGATTTCTCATTTGACTAATGTTATGAGGGGGTGGCATTTCCATTATTTCTTTCACTTTCTATGGGTCCACCTCAATTCCTTTAGCTGATACAATAAACCCTAAGAGCTTCCCTAATTGGACTCCAAATAGACATTTCTTTGGATTGAGCCTAAGTTGAAATTGTTCCATTCTATCTAGTATCTTTCTCAAGTATTTGATGTGATTTGTTCTTATCTTTGACTTGGCTAAGGTATCATCAACATAGTCCTCCATGTTCTTATGTATCATGTCATGGAAGATTGTTGTCATAGCTCGTTGATATGAAGCTCCGACATTCTTTAGCCCAAATGACATTACATTCCAGAAAAATGTTCCCCATGCACATGTAAATGTTGTCTTTTCTTGGTCTTCAGGAGCAATATTTATTTGGTTATAGACTGAAAATACATCCATGAGTGAATAAATTTCATATCCTACTGTGACGTCTATAATCATATCAATATTCGACAGTGGGAAGTCATCTTTAGGACAAGATTTATTTAGATCCATAAAGTATGTGCGAATTTTGATAGACTTATTTGCTTTAGAAACTGGGACTACATTAGAAATCCATCTTGCATAAGCAATGAACCTTATGAATACAAACTTTAAGATTTTCTCTAGCTTTGCTTTTACCAAAAATGCCACATGTGGGTGCATCTTTCTTAATTTCTGTTTGACAGGTTTTATCCCAGGAGCTATATATAAGTGATGTACTATTAATTCAAGATCTAACCCAGACATATTAGTATAATACCATGAATTTGATCTTTTTCTATTTTAGACATATTTGAACCATAACTTATGATCATAACACATGAACAACAACATATCACCTAAAAAATTGAAATCTTCTCAACTGAATAGAACACACTATCTGCAAAAACAATAGTATGTGTTAACATCAACGAGAAAGAATTAATGTCATCACACATCAATCTATGACATGCTCAACAATCTTCCAACAAGGTTAGACTAAGGATATCACAATACACGTTGCTTTTACTAAATCCATTTGAAGGCCACAACCAAGACCAAAAGATGGATACACAAAGTATTTATTACCACCAATAGGATACTAACTCAAATGTCTTATGATTGATACACAAATCCACCTTTGAGGTACCAGGAAACCTGATATGTATTCATTCTAAATCTTCCTCAAATATAACCAAAATGTCCCGTTACACCATTGATAGCTAATAGGAGGTGTCAAACGCCAACCAAAATAACTAGAGTGTCGGTAACATGTTTTGACATCAATAAAACTAATGCCAACACTTCCTCACATAGTATAACAATAGTACCATTCATAATAGAATTAGAAAAAATCCTACTTCTACAACCAAAAGCATAGAAAAATGAACTATAGTCTAGAAAGGAACCCAAGCCAATAGGTAAAGTATTATTAAAACCATAGAGTGGTAGGGGGTCACAGCCTTCATAAAATGGCAGCTAAGCCTTATGGGAGGGTCTAATGTCGCTACCCAGTTGGTACAACACATGGATCTAATCATTTGTGCCAAATTTAAACAAATCCTTGTAATTACCTTAATCATACTCATCTTCACCAAGAATCTTATGCTAGAGTGGAAATAGGGAAGTTGTAGAGCTATACATCATCCTAAGGATAAACTTGGATATGTTCCCCATTTAGCTTTTCATTTCCCCTAATTTATTCATTCAAATTGTCCATCTCAAAAATAAGTTAGCCAAATCCATTATAGGAGCCAAGTTAAGGTTGGCCAGAATAGGATTATCCTTATTTAGTAGCATACCTTTAGAGAGACCCATGGGCCCCTCCTTAACACTAGAAAATATGTAAGTAGAGTTGTCATAGGTAGACTTGTTAGAGCTACCAATAGCATCAACATATTTGTCCTCACACTCAATACTCTTTATCTTCTCACTTTCCCTTACAAGTTTCTAGTTCCCTTTTTTAGTGTTGTCTTTTGAGTCATAATCAACCAATAATTTATTTCCTTTCTTTGTAGACCTAGTGGCCCATCTATTGGATCTATGAGGGGTATTGTGTTCCTCTTCTACCTCCTCATCTTCACTATCCACCTCAACATAGAATTTATTTTTCTTGGTTTGGGGGGGTGGGCGGGGGGTTCCCTTTCCTTTTGGAGGTTGAAAACAAGGGTCCTTTACCTTTTATGCAAGCATCAAGAGCATGTGTATTAGAATTTAATATGTATGTAGTGGGAGGGTGAGAAGCAATTTTAAGGACTCCTAGGTTTCTGATACCTTTATTTTTACTTTTCCCTAACATAACAATAATTCGTGTAGACCGGGGGGAACAATTAGGTAGGGGCCTCATAGATAAAAATAGGTTAAGGAGGGAAGAGAGTCGATAGGTGGAAATGGTAGACCTAAAAATGAGACCCTCATGCAAGGGGATGGGTTTCTTACCCTAGGTGAGGGCACTATCTTTGGCATTAAGCACATAGATCTTGAGTATTTAACAAGAAAAAGGAAGCAAGATGATTTCATGATTTGTAAAATGGTTAAGAAGGGGTATATGGTAAAAATAATAGACTTTAAAGTGCCTTTCTAGTGTGAAGTACCTCATTGACATCAGAAAAACCTGGTCCCAAGGTGGTGGAAGCTGAGCTCTATTGTATCCATCCTACATCTTAAATGGAGCCTCGCTACCTTTAAAGAACCTATTAGGCTATAATTATTGACCACCTGATGTTAGAAAGTTGGAATTTAGATATGTTTTCATTCATGTCAATATATCAAAGGAATTGATCAGAGGGTATATTTCTCTATTTCTAACTTAACTGTTGTAGGTTAGCTAGTGAAATAAGATGTTCAGATGTCCAATAAGGCATCAAATATTGTAGATATGAGGTTGTGAACATAGGATATTATTGAAGATGGTTTTCAATTAGTTCACTCTAAGGTTTAGAGGATATCATGAAGATTTGGCCATGATACAAAGTTAGAGTTGGTGACTGGGAGACAAAGTGATAGACAGTGTTGATAGGAAGACAAAAAGAGGTTCAATGTGCACAATAAAATTAGAATTTATTAGTGTGCATATAGGAGTGTGTTTGGGACATACTCAGGTGTCTTTAATTCATAGCATTTTTACTTCATAGGTTCGCATGACATATTTTTATTGTCTCACAACCTTGTTAAAAATGTTTTGGAGAGCCCAACATCCCCGACATCCGAGCCCAACATCTTTAATTCATAGCATTTGTACTTCACAAGTTTGCATGACATATTTTTATTGTCTCACAACCTTGTTAAATTTTTTTTGGAGAGCCCAACATACCTGGTGTTTTGGAGAGCTCAACATCCCTGACGTTTGATACACCAAAAACAAGTTTGCCACCCAACTTTTCAGCCTTTCGCACTCCACAACCCTGAAAGTACATCCTTCAAACCACCTTTGGCCTTTCACACTCCAAGGCATTTCTGACATTTTGCACTCTGAATTTCCTTTTCACCTTCGCACTTTGAAAGTTCGAAAGGGCATCCTTCATATGATCCTCCTAGTAGTTTCCATCCTTTCGTACCCCAACCTTGTTTTTGGTGTCTGCAATTCTAAATAGATGAAAGATCTACCAAGTTTCATTTTTGACTGATTTTGAGGCACTACTACTGGTCGTTAGAGTTGTAGTTTTTCTTTGCATTGTTCTTTAGTAATTTTTAAAAACTAAATGTTGATATTTGCATGTTTTTTCTTACAAGATTACTTAAAAAGAGCGCTGAATCACCAATGAAGTACCTTTTCAAGGGGTACCACACGCCATCCAAGATCAAAAACCACCACCAAGATATCACCAAAATAGACATATGCAATGTAGATTGGAATGAATTCTTGGTCAAGTGTTCCAAGCCTGTTGGAAGGTCATCTTATTGCACCGCCTTGGTCCTATCTAGTTTGGTGAACGGAGCTGCACACCCAATATCAGTTTTGTCTTCAGATTTGATAATGATGTTAGTGCACCATTATGTATTTGATGAGAGGGTAGTTAAAAATAGAGAGAGACGTGGTCTTGGATCTCAAACTAGATCATATTGAAGATGTCTTCCATCTCTAGAGGGGGTCGATCGGTTCTACGACTTCTACATTAACAAAGTCCTAAAATGGTTTATAGAATACACTCTTGATGCGTACAACATTGCCAATAAGGAATATTTGATTCAATCCTTTCCCAAGAAAAAAATTGAAAGGCTAGAATTGAGGAGAGGATACCTCAAAGATGACATCCAAGCTGCTGCCATAATATTGAGCCAAGTATATGGACTACCTTAGTCCATCCAGCTTGAAAATTGAATGATCCTGTTGATCAAGAGATTCAAAGGGAAAAAGGCTAGGTTTGACTGGGAAACCATTCTAAGTGATAACTTAGATAAACATCTGATATTAGTAAGGCATAACCCAAAATTTTATATGACCTCATACATTGTATACTTGCTAGTAGCAAGGGTAGAATACCCAGGAATTGTGAAATAGGGGGCCTTCGGCCAACCAAATGCATGGCCTTTCACAGTCTACCCATAGTTGAAAAGGAAAGAAAAGATGGACAAAAATAGTCTAGATCACAGTATAGTGAATGATGCTTTCATCTTTGCAAGCATCCATTCAATAGAGGGTGATTATGCTAAAAGATTATCAGAAGAGGTTGTCACTAAGGTTAGGGCAATAGGGGCTTTCTACTTACAGTTTAGGACATTCACTTACATTAGAGTAGCAAGATCCACTCTTAGCCCCAATAAGCTACCCAGATACCCTTTTGATTAGGTAATCATCATAGAAATGGCTAGACAGATCATAGACGCATATCACCACATAAAGCACAAGAAGAAGAACTGTTGGGATTTCCCCATATCAATAGGCCCTTATACCCTGTAGGATATGAAGATATGCAAGTATTTGGCGTTTGAATGGGATGAGTGCCCACTGCAATTGTATGCACACATTAGGACCAGGTTTGACCCCATAGGCACCTACAACCACATCATGGGTAAACACTATGTTCATGAGCCACATATAGAAGATCATTGGATCAATTGTGTGGATGATTATGAGGTCCAAATAAGGGACTATTATAGGATGACTTTAACATTGGCAAAGGTGGCCCTAGAGATCAACATTCCTCCCAAAGTATGGGAAAAAGATACAAAAGATGTGTTTGATCCTTTTTACAATAAAGACAAGATATACACCAGGCCAATTCTAAATGCCAAAGTAGATAAAGAGGAAAATGATAGTATTGATTTCAAGGCGAGACACATAATCAAGGTAGCCAAGTTGTGGATCAAGAAACCGTTCCCAATGGATCTTATTCCCATGAAGCCACAACTGAACCCACCAACAAAAGGAGACACAAAATCTAGAGAAAATCTTGCAGTGCCTCTGTTTAAGAAGGCCCCACCACAGAAGCTAGGAACAATATATGGTAATGAGCGTCCAGTTGTGTATGGATCCAATCCCAAGCATAAGATGCCAAGGACTAAGATGATTGGGGGTATAAAAACACCCATGGACCAATCAAAGGTAACACAAGGGGAACTTCCCACTACCTTCGATCAGTATCCTATTATAAATACTGCCACGGGAGGGAGAAGAAAAGTATATAAGAGGAAGAGAGCATCCACCTCTCCACAATTAGAAACCCTGCAGGAGGAACCAGAAGAGGAAGAAAATGAGGAGGATGGTATACCTCTGGTTAAAAGGACAAGGTCTAGGAAAATTGCGTTAAGAGAAAAGGGTCCCGATGAAGGCACACCTACCAGTGAAGGAATAGAGACACATGAAGAACAAGAAAATCCTTTGGACATCCTTGGTTCAGATGAGTTTCTCATGTCTGACTTTGATGACCTTGACAGTTTTGGAAACCAAGGCCAGGACTCATTTCATCCGACAATAGAAGTTAGAACAGGGGACATGTGTCGGTAAACCCTTAGGTTATCCTCACTCCACCTCTAACTCAGTTTACAAATCCCATAGCAAATCTACCATTCACAAGAATAGACACATGCGCAAATAAGGAGACAAAAACCCAAGGTGTATCCATATCCTCTATTACCCAGGTCTCACACACTACTCCAGAGAAGTCACCCAAGGATGTAGGAGAGGATAAGAAATGGAAAAGGATGTAGCTCCTACTCCACCACCTTCTCTTCCAACTCTCACTCCCACTCTTCCACCTTCCCTTCAAACCCCTACTCCCACTCCTCTGCCTTCTCTTCCAACTCCTACTCCCACTCCTCCACCTTCTTTACAAGCTCCTACTCCACCACCTTCAATTCCACTATATTTCTCCAACCTGAATCTCTAAGTGTCGCTGAATACAGGAAAAATGCCTCCTCTTCAGACAACATTAGAGTCAATAACGGATCTTAGGGCCAAAATACTAGTCAGCTAAAGAAGAAGAAGAAGAAGAAGAAGAAGAAGAAGGTTTTGACATGTAATTTAAGAATAAGGAGAAGAAGAAGAGGAAGAAGAAGAAGAAGAAGAAGAAGAAGGTTTTGACATGTAATTTAAGAATATTAAAGTTTCAAGAGAAGATCTTGGGTTTAGAGAAAATGGAGTGATGCCCTAGCTCAATATTTCCTATGTATTGGGCTAAAGTGATTGTCTAGCATGAGGGTTTGTAAAATGTTGGTGGAATGATCATCTTACAAAAGAAACTTGTTGATTCAGGCCAATTGTAACTTATTCAAGTCCTTTGAGTGCAATTTAGAAGTTTCAGATCGAACATTCATTGAGTTGTTTTGGAAAAGAGGCCTAATTAGGCCTAGGCAGTGTGTTACCAGTCAATTATAGGGTCTAGTGCTCCAAAGAAACACTATCATAATTTTAGATATGTTTTGTAAATCCAAAAAGGGTATCCAAAACTCTATTTATATTATGGAGATCCAGTCTAGGTCAAAAGTTATGATCATATCTGTTAGTTAGGAGGGCTAGAAGATACTAGGCTTGTTTATGTGGAAAGCCTAGTATAGTTGGAGTAAGAAATATCCTTAATGGTTATTTAGGGTTTTTATGTGCTATGTGTACTTGATCTAAAGTTTCCCAAATGTTAATTTTAACATTGTGATGTATTGAACCATTGTTGGTGTTTGTAACCTTATAGAAGCATAGTTCCATTATGAAGAATACTTGAGTTTGTAAAGGGTAAATTTGGGGTTTTTTAAGAGTCCAAATTGACATGAATACATGTTTCACTATAGTCATGATGTATCAATAACCTACCATTGTAAATGTATCCTTTCAAATGTGATTGTCTTGGGGTTGAGGAAGGAGTGTTACCCTTGGTGTCGTCAAATCAGGTATCAATTGCCCCATATTAGCCATCTTGCCTCTGCATCAAACTGCACAATGGTTCTCACAACTAGGCACAAGGAAATAAGAAACTTATCAATGCAATAGCATAATCTAGATCAAAATGAAGACACCAAAGCTACACATGCCTAACATGATCATTAAATATAAACATATATCCATCTAAGCTTAAGGTAACTACCACCAATCATATAAAAACACATGAGGAAACCAGAGAAAAACCACGACATCAAAAAAGAGTTCTCAGCCAAATACATAGAGACACCGCCACAGACATAATACCATAACTACATCCATAGGGATGTCATGCAAAAAGCAAACGAGAGAGGTGCTACACCTCATTTTGTATGTCCTCCCTAAGATCTCTTCTTATCAACTCTCAAAATCTATGTAATATCTCCTCTATCATTGACATTCCTCTTTGAGGCGGTATTTTCAATATTATTTCAATCAACGAGTTCAATCTCTCTTTCCACTCATGAGTCTTGGTGCAAACTGCCCCCCTCTAGCAAATTTGTCTGTACACTTAGAACCTCTAACTCTGATACTAATTGATGACATCAAATTAAAAAATCAAATACAAATATCACTTGATACTATCCTTAAAGTGACATGAGATTAGATAAAAATGCATGAATGAATTCTTTGATAGTATTTAAAAAAAAGTTGAGTTACGAGATTCAACAAATTAATCTGATTAATCACCATTCCCATACATAAATGATTATTCTCAATGAATTTTTTTATCATTCATGAGCCACTCTTCAAACTAATCAACACACAGAACAATGAATTTCATTCTCTATTACAAAATAAATAAGATAATATCTATTTGGTCCACCAATTTATGACTTTAATTCATTAGTCGATGCTCACATTCCTTCCTCAACTGGTCATTTCAAAAGAATGATAATAATTGAAGTCCATGCCTCCTTGATTCATTTCCACCCTAATCAGGTTTCACCGTCCCTCTTTGTACAATGATCAATTGTGTTTTCCCAGTGAACATTTCATACCCTTCCATGGTTTTTCATGATCTATCCTACCTACTTTGTTCCTTTTTTCTTCATTTACCAACTTCTTTTCTCTATGCCCTTCCATCGATCACCATATCTCCTATCTTTTATCTAGAAATGGTCTTCACCAGTGTTGTCGAACTCCAAAATATTCTTCTTTTCAACCATTTCCTTCAAATAAAACTTTGTGATTACCAATGGAATCTTCTAATAAGATTAAAAAGCTAACCAAACATGAAGTAAAATTAGACCACATAGAGAAAAGAAATAAGAAAGGGCTTGATGCCCCTACATCATATAATAATGATCATATATATCTTAGTTAAGATTTGAAATATCCACAAGAAACCTGATCATAACCTTATACACATTATAAAATTAAGGGTGTAGTATTCCCCCTCTTTAGAAAAACATTGTCCTTTATGTTAATCAATTGTGAATGGTTTTGCATAAAATCTTCATCTTTCTACATGGAATCTTTAACCAAATTAAACTTCTTCTACTAAGTGAGATGCTATGTTGGATTGTCTCAAAGTCCCCAACTTTTGTTTTCATATTTAGAAATTTAATTTTGGATTCAAGATGGTTCTTTCTTCATTTGGTAACATTGTTCATGTAGGGATATATTTACCAATCCCCTACTTTAAATAAGAAATATAAAAAGTGAATGTCTCTTTTTTGTTAAAGCTAATTCAAGCTTGTAGCTACATTACCAACCTTCTATGAAATCTAGTATGAACCATAATATTTTGGTGATAATTTTCTAAACATTTGAAAAGCTAAACATTGTCCCAAACAAAAAAAAAATGTCAAAATTGTATTGGGAGCATGTTTGAGAAGAAGGTTGAACCTTTTTTGCAACCATTATAAAATGACATTGAAATCATAAAAAATGATGTAAGCTCTAGCTCAATGTATAATCCATCTTAGTACGAGTGATATAAATGTTCATGTAAGAATACCTCTAGATATAAAAAAATTCATATTGATTTATACTTTTGATTATATCATGATACCATTAAGTTTGGACCAAAAATAATCACTGGCATGTTTATCTGCTAGCCTTACAAAGAATAAAATTAGAGAAGTTGGAAAGCCAATCAGTCAAACATAACACAAGTAATATGCTAGGCTACACCAATCAGTTAATTAATTAATTAATTTATGTCGCATGAGTTACATGGGCCATTCTAAGATGAGACGGGGCACATAATAGACTATACCACATTTAATATGTAGAGGGAGAATTCGTAATTCTACCATATAAATCCTTAAAGGCCAAAGAAACATTATGATTTTGATTTTCAATGCAACTTTCATCGAAGTGTAGCGTCTAAAAGTATTTTAGATTATGAATTGAGTTATTTATATTTGTACTCTGTGTTAGTCATTTTTCCATCTCACTAATACATCAATTTTATTTTATTTGCATTTATCTTATTTATTATTTTTGTCTTGCAAATGAAGATACAGTCAACAGGAAGATTTGAGGTGAGAATCATAGGATAGAGAGGGAAGGTTGCAAATTTTGCAATTATATACAAAGTCATCATAGATCTAGGATAATTTGCTGAAATTTCTTCAGTATTTTCAATTTCCCTTACATTTCTAGCGTCTATTTAAAATCTTGTTGAAATATTGTGAAGATTTGAAGTATTTTGGCAAAGATCTGCTAATACAGTTGAAATATTATATGAAAACTTGCTGTTCTATAAAAATATTTGTAGCATTTGCAGAGTCTGGAACAATATTTGTAGATATTTGCAAATATTTGTAGAGGATTCGATGGTCTGGTCATCATCTGGTTTGCAGACATTGATCTGTATATTTGATATTGATTTGAATGTCATTTTGACAGTTGACCTGCAAATTGTGAGGTCTACTTGCAATATTTTGGCCTGAGATGACAATTTATGATAAAAGCGCTAGCTATTTGGTGTCGATCTGAACTATCTGAGTGCAACTTGTCTTGTGCCATTTTACATACAAATTTGAATGCCTTTGGATTCAACCTGCTATATTTCATTTCTTTTTAATTTTAAAATGCATTTTCCTTTGACTTTTTATTCTGTGGTACACTTTCAAATCAGATTGATCTGCAATAGTCAACAAATTTTTAGCATCGACCTACATCTCTGTGTAATCAACTTTCAATATTTGATAGTATTGGCATTCGCTTGGCACCTTCACCTTAGCGTGAAAAATTTAGAATTAGATGACAAGTGTCTCGGTGAAGACTGATGATGAGGATGATACAAATAAAGAAGGAAAAACACAAGAGGCACAAGTGAAGGTATGATAATTTGAATCATTCTAAATGAAGTTACTTGACTTATCAATTTAGTGAAAGTTGGTTTGGTTCTTGTAGCTCAAATTAACAAAGTATTGATATATATCATTGAATGAAAACTCTTGTTGACTATCAAATTCAAAGCATCTTAGAGAGATCACGAATTCAAGAAGAAGGAAAAGTTGATAAGGATAGAGAAATAAAAGAAGAAAAATCTGCAAATCATGGTAAGACTCACAATTATAAGAATTTTGATGACAAACAATTTATGAATAATGAAAATTTATGTTAGAATAACTGAGAGGGGCGGGGGGGGAAGGGGGGGTGAATCAGTGGCCTCAAAATTTTTTCAATAAATAAGGGGTTAAACCTTATTCTTAATGTTTACTGAATAGCAGTCTTTCATTTACCAAAAAATAGTAAACTGCTTAGTGTATACCGATCAATCTAGATTAGTTATGTGTAATGAAAAACACTAAAGTAATGACTCATAAACACATTGGCACATGGATTTTTAACGTGAAAGCCCTAATAAGAGAAAAACCACTTGGGACCGGTAACCCAAAATTTTCACTCTTCTGAAGTGAGCTCGGTGAAGAGCCAACCCTGTTAAAGGTTACAAACACACTGTTAGGTGTGACCTTGTTAGAGGATTTAAATAGAATAGTTTGTCACTTGATATCGGACATCTCTATACTACCTTCTATGACCAAACCCAGTGTAGTTTGTCAAATGGTATCTGACATCTCATGTTATCTTCATGATCAAAATTTTTGATACTCTTTGGGATGTATCTCAATATAGAAATGATTGTTAAGTCCTGCTCGGTTAAGAGACTTTCTGAATCAATGGTTAAACTAAAACAATAAATGATTTATTCATACATACAACTTAGACTTGTAGATTTTCAGATCTTTTGTAATCTCATTTTACCTTTCTGATCAATATGTCTTTTCAATACCTTTGCTCCACTTCTTTCTGCTCGGTGATGATGTGCTTCTCTGTTGCTCGGTGTCTGCAGAAATCTTTAGCTCTTTACTCAGCTTGATTGATTAGGACTGTATGAAGTTGTTCTTCATCAGTTTTTCTTTAGCATCATTTTTTTCATTCACTTCCCCTAATTCATAATGGATTAAGTTGTCTCTTTAATAAACATGATATCACCATTTCTCACTTCTTGATTTTCTTGTTCTTGGCGTGATCCACAATCTTATCCAATCTTGCTTCAAAGCTTAACTCTTGTTTTAGCTCGTAGAAATATTCTTTCCAACTGGATAAAATATCTTTAAATATTTTACTTATCTCTGGCTTTAACTTGTCGATTAAAACAATGTTAACAACCAGTTAAGTCTATGTTTAGCTCTGCCAACTAAGTATTTTATCATTTTTGAACTCCAGTTAACTTTGGTATTTTAACTCTTTGATAGCTTCAGTCAACACTTCAGTTCTCCTTTGTCATACCCAAAACTAGGGCAAAACACACACCCAATTTTTTTTTTTTAAAACACATAAGTATGTATAACTAACAACGGTTGAGTTGGAAAGGTGACAGCAAGGTAGAGTTAACCTTCGAGTTACAAGATATATACACAGACTGGATTAGGGTCATGCCACAAGCAGATGCAGAATTGGGGCATCAACTTATT
This sequence comes from Thuja plicata, assembly GCA_018584345.1. Classification (NCBI taxonomy): domain Eukaryota; kingdom Viridiplantae; phylum Streptophyta; class Pinopsida; order Cupressales; family Cupressaceae; genus Thuja; species Thuja plicata. Next base: position 261,252 of record MU223787.1, on the reverse strand, counting down.
CCATGGTTTAGATGAATGCTTAACTCAGGTTGATCTAACTCTGATTCCATGTTTAGGAACATGATGGTAGTTAGTTGTATATGTTGAATTAGGTTGACCTAATGGTTACTTAACTCTTAACCTAGTTTACAACTTAATCCATTCAAATCTAGTTCCAGTTTTCTTTCAACATTAACTACTAGCTCAAAACTTAGTTAAATTAATATTCTATTCCTTTTAACAACATACATGAAACATTTATCAATTGACATGCTTAAAATTGAATAACAATTTCACTATACCAAACAACTATTAATTAAAATCTAAAAGTTGAAATTGAATCTGATTTCTTGACCTACCAACATCAGTAATAAAATTATTCTCCTTTGATGGAAACACATGCATTCCTAATCATCAATCTCCTAACATACAACTTTAAATTAACCTTTAATTAGACAATTGAATTATCCTTTAATACAAAATTTAAATTAACTTCTAATTGAAATTTAACATAACCCCTAACCCCATGAACACAAGAGTAACATATTGTCATAATAAAATTTAAATTAACATTATCTATACATTAGAATAAATTGATTAATTCCACTTCTCAAATAGGCTAATCACACTTTTAGGGCAAAATCCCTATTTAATTTAATTCATAAATCTCACAATCTTAAAATAACCTAAACAACTAATGTTAAGGATCCATTTAAAATGATTAATTATATATTACTAAGTGGATCTAATACAAATTAAATTGGATCATGTTATTAAGTTCATTCATCTTTTATAACACTAAAGTTATTAAGCTAATAATTAAAGCTACATCATTGATTCAATTTATATATGCCTAAAATACTACACAATTAAGAATTAAAACAAAAAAGAATTAGATCTTATTAACTAACTTAACTATCTACTAACTACTTGATAATCTAACCTAACTATCTAATAATCTACAAATCCTAACTATCCACAAACTCCCTATCCCATCACAAGGGATAAATCAGCAAGGGAGGGCATCAAATTCCTATGGAGGAGTGCAGGCCAAAAGGGCTTGGTTTGGGGGCCCACCACCTAACTAACCCCATCCCAATGCAAGGAATTCACATGGCAAAGATGATACAGCAAGGAAGGTGGCGTGTTTTTTAAAACATGGTGATGAGGTCTTGCAGGGGGGCCCACCAACAAATCTCCCTTCTTCCCAAGGTAAATCTCGCATGGAAGGGAAGGGAGTTGACTTAGCAAAAAGGACATGTCAGAATTGCAGGGTATGACAGCAAGGGGGGTGGTGGCACATAACCCAAGAAGTGCAGCCCCCATAAACATTTTGATATATTATACAAACTATGCAAAGTGGCGCCCAAGCAAGGAGATAAAAGTGAAGGAGGGGTGGTAAGAGTGGGGCCCACAGGAAATGGAAATGGGTAAGGTAGGTTTAACTTAGAATTTAGGATTAATAACATGATTATGTTAGGGGGATTAGGATTCAAATTTAATTAGAGAGGGAGCACATTGGGAAATAAATATTCTTTGTGGTAAGGAGAATATTTCCTTTTCCATACAAATTTTAGAGAGCATTTTTTCTCTAAATCTGGAAAGTGCTATGAGCTTTGTTTGTTTTAAGCTCTTCCATTTTGATTTACTTGGTTCAATTTTTGTAATAGATCATAGTATGCATTAGGATTGATTTATTTGAGCAATAAACTAAGAGGACTAATAGCATTATCTGATTTTAATATTATCACACTAACTAATTTGATTTGTTATTGTTAGTAAGGTTATTTCTTCTTCTCAAGAGTTGAGATTGAAATGGAGATTTTTAATGAAGAAAGTTGAATCTATGGAGATGGAATAGAGACTTTCAAAGGAAAAAATGGAGTGTTCCAATAGCTTGAAAACTTACATTTACATACATTATGGAGGTTTCAAGATTCACAGTTCCTCAAGCTTTTTAGGAAATGAAACTATTATATTGTCTTTCTCTTTCAATATTGGGTATTCCTCTAACATGTATGGTTAACTCTTTTCTTTTAAGAAATAAAATTCAATATACATGAACTAAATATTCTATCATTTACATTATGGTAACCTTACAATCTACATTTACACATCTTCAAGATGATAAATATATACAATATATGGATGGTATGCAACATTTCTTCCTTTAATGAATCATCACATAAAGAAGGAGATCTCTTCACATCTAACTTGAAAAGCTTAAAAAATAAACATTAAAACAATCAAAAAAAATGAATTTCAATACAAATGAGTGACTATGCAACATTGAAGTTGCTTACACACAACTATCCCCCAAATAGGGATTTCTTTCAAGCTTCTTTCACCATCTTTATGACTTCAAAAACTTGCAAATTTCATGAGGGAAACCATGGGAAGCTCACCTCCCAACCAAGGTCTCAAGGAGACCACCCCCGAGCTTGGAGAACCAATGCTAAACAAGATTTCACATCCAAATTCTCACAAACATCTTATATGCACAAAACAATAATAGACTCCCAACCAAGGTTTCACAAATGAGTTTTCCAAACCCATTGAAGTAAGGTGAAGGTGGGCTTTTCCAAGGAGGAAAATGTCATTTGCATTTTTTTCCAAATTCATTAATAATAGTTTTTTCATGCCTTTCCAAGGCTTTATTGACATTCTTTCCATATACACAATTGGTCATTTCTATACCAAAATAATATTTTCAACATGGCTTCATGGAGCCCATACTCTATGAAATTATCCCTCTTTTCCAAAAGAAGAGACTCTCACTACAATGGAGAGCCAACTAACCCCTTCACCCAAGGCCACTTCTTCCCTTCCCAAAGGGTGAGTAATGCCTTAACTCCCATGAACAACACTCCCAATCTAAAAAAATAAGAATTGATACAAAAATATAAATGCATTCCCAACTCAACACATGACAACAAAATCTACATACAACAACACTATACAAGATTACATACATGAACACCATACAAGATTGCATATTCATAAAATAATAACATCCAAATCTTCTTGCAACAAAACAAGCACTTCATGGCAAAAGGGAACCAACCTTTCAAATGTGTTATGGCAAAATAAAACTTGAGAAGAGCCCAAATCCTTATCCTTCCTCTATCCAAACCCTAATTGTCTCTAAAATTAGAGAGTGGGTGAACACCCACTAAGTCTCCCAAAACCCTCTAA
>MU223787.1:243897-258028 GCA_018584345.1 Thuja plicata | reverse complement strand
TAAAATTAGAGAGTGGGTGAACACCCACTAAGTCTCCCAAAACCCTCTAAAAAGACCCCCAAAAGTGTACTCAAGACCTAGCAATAATGAGACATGACATCTAGCCTTTTGTCTCCCCTCTTAATTGCGAGTTTAGTAAGGAGTGTGGGACAAGTTAGATGCATGTGGCCATCTCCATTTTTGCCACTTTTGAAAAGTGGGCATTTTGGAGAGTCATAATGGTGACCTAGGTTTCTCCCATAGGTAAGAACTAGCCCTAGCCCAAGGTACCCCCTTAGGGTTAGCTAATTTTGGTCAAAAATACACTCTAGGGTCACTTTTAACCCCTTCAAGGTACCCCTAAAGTTTAAATCCGAGTTCCAACATGATGTAATCCCTACAAGACATCTATATGCAAGGGGGGAATTAATATAATATCCTATAAGGTTAGATGATTCTTGCCTAAGCCCTAATTTGATATGTCACCATCCACATGGACAACACAAGTGTCAAGTGACACCAAACAAAATACACATCACATTCACAATGACATGTCCAACAACAACATGAATTTTAAAATATTAACACATATTCAGATTATGTTTACAACAAAGATCACATTACAACGAGGTTTCAACCCCTTATTAGATTAAACCTTGGCTTACTCAATTTACATGTGTTTAGCCCTAATTCTCTGAATAATTTCATGGTCCCCTTTCCTGCACACTAAACTTTGAGCATCAGTATTCCAAGATGATAAAATCACATGTAATACACATTTTCAATTCGTAATTAGCAACATTAATCAATAAGAAGAATTAAGTCCCTAATTGAAATTTTCATACAAAAATGTTTAAAACATAAAAATTCCTTACTCACCATGACATAACATCCATGAAATAGTCAAGTCTAATCATGATCCGATCTCCTCATTAATCCACTTGTCTAAACATATATAATCAAAATCAACCACCTATTCTAGGTCTAATCCATATCAAAATAAAATTCACATAATATAATCATCATCATAACATAATATCACGAGTCTCTGTCAGGATAATCAAAAGTGTATCAATGTATCAAAACATAAAGTATCAAAGTGTGATCGAGCGGTAAAGCTATGATGGGTCGAGGTGAGGCCTCACATCCTTGGGCTTCTCCATTGATGTTGTCTGTCTGTCGGGGTTTTCTGTCCTTCGGGCTTGTCTATCCGTTGGTTAACACTATAATTCTGGCCGTCAGTAATGCTTATGATTCTGCTCGTCGTTAATGCTTGTCGGTTTCTTTTCTTGGGCATCACTTTGAATTTGCTCTTGGTTTTCTCTATCCTTCGGGTTCCACTAACCGTCGGTGTTTGTAGTCACTTAGTGAATGTTGGTCTTTTATGCATTACTGAAAGCATAATATTTATCTCTCTGATTATCTAAAGTCTTTGACACTTTGAATATAACTGATTAGACTATATCAAGTTTACATCAATGAAAATACAATCAATTAACTGATTTAATGTCTTGCATTATCTTTCTGCATTTTGGTGATCAACTTAACATTTTCAAACATTCAATCAGTTACATTTTATCAATCTCTCCCTTTGACATTGATGGAAACACACTACATTATCACACTATATTATTACAAATACAATATGAAGTATAATAGTTGAAGTTCATCAATCTTTCCTATTATAACTAATACAAATGTATGGCTCTCGGTAAGCTCATATAGCTTAGATTTGTCTCTTGCAGAGTGTGTTCTTCAATCTTTAATATCTTTACTGGATCGATGTAGCAACTTCTATCTCTATTTCTGATATGTGCTCTGCCTTGACTGTTCCTCTCCTTGAATATCTCTTTGTCCTTTGACATAAATCTCTCCCTTAGTATGTATCCTCTTCCTTTGTTACTTCTCTCCATTAGATGAATATTTCATATGTAATCAATCTCTCCCTTTGGATAATGATTAAATTTCCCTTTGAATTCTTAGGAACTTCTCTCCATTGATAATGATATAATCTCTTCCTGATAATGAGATAATCTCTCCCTTTTGATAATGAGAATAATCTCTCCCTTTGACAACAATGCTAAACAATTCTTCCATATCATCTTCCATCTGTTTTATAATATACTCTTTGAAATTCCCTATCCATCATCAATACATTGTCTCTGATGTTTGGTGTAGGTATGTACCTTTCTGTGTACAGATGTATCTTTGCTGCCCATCTTCTTGCTTGCATCAACATGAATGATCTTCTGATTTGTGTGTAGGCTGATGCAACCTTCTAGTTAGCTTACTGACTGATAGAAAAGGGTTGTACCCCTACTCTCTATCTCAGGTACTCAAATGTGTCTTTCGGTAATGGCTTGGTAAAGATGTCAACTAATTGTTCCTTTGACTGAACATATTCCAATATCACTTATTTTGCTTGCACTTGTTCTCTTACATAGTGATACTTGATTGCAATATGATTAGTCTTAACATGCATGACTGTATTCTTAGAAATGTTAATTGCACTAGTATTATCACAATAAATAATTACTGGTTCAAGAATCTTCATATTCATACCTTCCAGCAACTATTTGATCCATGCAATATTTGAGCAATTTGCAGCAGCAACCACATATTCTGCTTCTGCAGTAGACTGAGAGATGCATCGTTGCTTTTTGCTGATCCATGTTACAAGTCTGTCACCCATGAAGAATGTTCCTCCAATTGTTCTTTTTTGGTCATCAATGTTTCCAACCCAATTAACATCTATATAGACTTGTAGCTCAAATTTTACTTCTCTTTTACACCATAAGCCATAGTCCTTAGGTGTTCTTTAGATATCTCATAATTCTCTTGATAGCAGTCATATGTGATTCTTTGGGATTAGCAGAGAATCTTGCAACTATTCCAACTGCATGTGCAATATCTGGTCTAGTATGAACAACATACATTAGTATTCCAGTCATTGATCTATACAAGGTCTGATTTACCTCATTTGACTTATCTTCCTTTGTCAGCTTACATCTGGTAGCCATAGGTATTCCAACTGGTTTGGAATCATCCATCTTGAATATCTTTAACACTTCCTTGATGTATTTGGACTGAGTGATATATATGCCCGCATCTTGTTGAATAATCTATAGACCAAGAAATAATTTGATCTCCCCAAACATAGACATTTCAAATTATTTTCTCATTTCATTAGCAAAGGATTTGCATAATATTTCATTTCCCCCAAGAATGATATCATCAACAAAAATTTCAGCAATCAAAATATTACCATTGATATCTTCTTTTAAGTACATATTGCTATTTTCACTTGTTCTTACAAATTCAATGCTAATGAGATAGGAGTGAATTCTTTCATACCAGGCTCTAGGTGCTTGTTTCAATCTATACAAGGCTTTATGTAGTTTACATACCATGTTTCTCTTGTATGGATCAACAAACCCTTCTGGTTGTTCAATGTATACTTCTTCTAGTGTTCCAGTTAGGAATGCAGATTTGACATCCATCTGGTATACGTTGAATCCTTTGAATGCATCATAAGCAAGAAAAATTCTAACTCCTTCTAGTCTGGAAATAGGTGCAAAGGTTTCACCATAATCAATACCTTCTTCTTGTGCATACCCCTTGCATACTAATCTTTCTTTATTCCTTGTGACTTCTCCATTCTCATTCAACTTGTTTCTGAATGTCCATTGATATCGATGACATTCTTGTCATATGGTCTCAACACTAGTGTCCATGTACTATTCTTCCCAATCTGTTCTATTTCTTCATTCATAGCACTAAACCATTCTTCATTTTCAAGTGTAGTATTAACAGATTTAGGCTCAAAATCACAAAGTAAACATCTAGTGTTTAGTGACTTACTTCTTGTTCTCATTCCAACCTTCTTGTCTCCTATGATATGATTCTGTGGATGATGTCTTCTGACATACTTGGTAATTTTTAGTTTAGCTCTTTGTCCATCATTCTGATTATCTTCTTGACCTTCGTTTTGATCTCCATCGCTTGGTACATCATCTTGAGTATTATCCTAATTTTTGGTAATTACAGCCCGATGCTCGGTTGCAATGTTCTATTGCTCGAGAGTGATACACTATTTCTTAGGTAGAGCGTCAGGTTCTTCAGTGTAAACAAACTTGTTGTAGTCTTCTAGTTCTTTTCTTCTTTTCTTATCATTCTTTTCTGCAAATTCATCTATTCTTACATTTGCACTTTCAATGATTTTGTTAGATGACTTGTTAAGACATTTATAAGCCTTGCTTTTGGTGGAATACCCTAGAAAGATACCTTCATCACTTTTGTAGTCAAGCTTTCCATTTCTATCATCTTTCAAAATTTAACATTGACTACCAAATATTCTGAAGTAACTTACATTGGGTGTGTAACCATACCAAAGCTCATAGGGTGTCTTCTTTGTGTCCTTCTTCAATTGTACTCTGTTCAATGTGTAGACAATAGTACTGACACCTTCCCTCCAAAAATTTTGAGTGATGATTTTCTCAATCATCAATGTTCTTGCACAGTAAAAATTGATCTGTTTCTCCTCTCAGCAATCCCATTTTGTTGTAGTGTTCTCGATGTAGAAACCTATTTTTTAATTCTATGCTCATTACAAAAATTAGTGAATTCATCTGAAATAAATTCCCCTCCTCTATTTGATTTTAAGCATTTCACTTCCTTACCACTTTGTTTTTCTACCATGGCCTTATACCATTTAAACATCTTGAATGCTTTTGATTTATCTTTTAAGAACATAACTGTCATCATTCTAGAATAATCATCTACAAAGAGAATGAAATACCTATCTCCATAGTAACTCTTTGTTCTCATGGGTCCACAAAAATCAGTATGGACTAATTCTATAATGGCATTAGATGTATGGGCTTTACTCTTGAAACTAGACTTTGTCATCTTACCTTTTTGACAATTCTTGCACATGATATGCTTGGGCTTTGACATGCTCGGTAAGCCTCTGACTTTCCTTTTATTGCTTATCTTTATCATGTTGTCAAAATTCACATGACATAATATTTTATGCCACAACCATATGTATTCATTTCTAACCATCAAACAAGTGGTGTTAATGTCATCAAGATAGAAAAGGTTACCTTTTTTCTGTTCACCAGTTCCGATCAACCTTCCTAATTCATTGAAGATCTTTGCCTTCTTATTCTCAATGCTACTTGGTGACATGTATTGTTTAGCTATGAAACACTTAACAGATTATAATTCAGTCCTTTTACCTAGTAAGAATTTTCACATTTGATCAGGTTATTCAACATTATGGTTCCTTTACCTTCAACTGGACAAGGTGTGTCATTACCCATTCTTACTGATCCACCATTATACTATTCAAAAGTTTCAAACTTTTGTTTATCGCCGGCAATGTGGTGAGTGCATCCACTATCTATAATCCAAACATCATTCTTACTAACCTTAGATATGAGTGCAGTCTCTACATACATTTCTTCTTCTTTTTCTGAATCATCCTTCATGGATACAAATACCATCTCAATGTATTCTTTAGATTCAGTGTCAGTATCATCAACTCTATTCTCAAATAAGTAACAAGCTTTCTTTCCTTTGTCCTTGTAGTCTCGGGTATCTCTTCTTTTATATTATCGGTTGCTTTGGTAATCTTTGTTGTCACCTTGATCAAACTTCTTTTCATATGTTCTGTCATTGCTTCTGTCATCTTTTCTTCTGTTAGGACATCTTGTAGAAAAGTGTCCAACCTCTTTACAATTAAAAAATACGAGTGGCAATTTAACTTTGTATCTCCCTTTGCCTCTCCGCAATATTCTTTCCATTAGTGCTTCAATCTCATCAAGTCCTTGATCCTCATTATCACTTTCACTATCATTCCTCATAGTGTGTCTATGACTTGACTTACTTATTTTCAACAAAGATTTAAATGCAGATTCTATAGATGGTAAGACACTATTATCAAAGTTATTCATCTCAAATGAAATCAGTCTACCAATTAGACTATCTAGAGTAACTGTATTGTTTGCAACTTCTCTCATTTATTGTATAGCAAAAAATCCAATAGCATATATAGGCAGTAAGGTTCTTAAGATTTTACTTACCACTATCTCTTCTTCAAGTACACCTCCAACTCCTCGGATAGCATTGACTACTTCTTTGATTCTGCAACTATATTGAGTGATATTTTCTCCTTCTTTCATCCTTAGGTCATAAAAGCTCCCTCTTAGGCTTTCTACATTGGCTCTTAGTACATTAGCATCTCCTCCATGTACCAACTTCAATTTTTCCCACATTTGATTTGCAGAGGTGCATGTTTTGACATCTTCAAACTCAGCATTAGAGAGTGAGGAAGCAAGCTCTATCATCATGCAATTATGCTCATGTTTTTATCTCAATTGCTCAAGAGTGTGAGGTCCTGTAGGCAACACATATTCAGTATCAAGGTGTTGAGTAACATCATTATCAAGACCTGATAGGTGGAGTCTTATTTTTCTTTTTCATGATGCAAAGTTGTCTTTATTCAACTTGGGCACATCTCGCTTATTCATCTTGTGATCTTTTGCTTGAGCTATTAAACTCCCTTTCTAAGAACACAAGCTCTGATACCAATTTTTAGAATAAATAAGAGGGGGGGGGTGAATTAGTGGCCTCAAAAATATTCCAATAAATCAACTCAAAAACTTAGTACCACAATATTAAGCCTCTAGTTATCTTTAGTCCTTTAAGATGTATGCCTTCAAATAATCTTATCAAATAACTACTGCTCGGAGTTCACTGTTAAACCTTATTCTTAATGTTTACCGAATATCAGTCTTTCATTTACCGAAAATAGTAAATTTCTTAGTGTATACCAATCAATCTAGATTAGTTATGTGTAATGCAAAACACTAAAGTAATGACTCATAAACATATTGACACATGGATTTTTAATCTGGAAACCCTGTTAAGGGAAAAATCACTTGGGACTGGTAACCCAAAATTTTCACTCTTTTGAAGTGAACTCAGTGAAGAGCCAACCCTGTTAAAGGTTACACACACACTGTTAGGTGTGACCTTGTTAGAGGATTTAAATAGAATAGTTTATCACTTGATATCGGGCATCTCTATGCTACCTTGTATGACCAAACCTAGTGTAGTTTGTCAAATCGTATCTGGCATCTCATGCTATCTTCATGATAAAAAATTTTGATACTCCTTGGGATGTATCTCAATATAGAAAGGATTGTTAAGACCTACTCATTTAAGAGACTTTTTGAATCAATGGTTAAACTGAAACAATAAATGATCTGTTCACACATACAACTTAGACTTGCAGATTTTCAGATCTATTGTAAGCTCATTTTACCTTTATGATCAATATGTATTTTCAATACCTTTGCTCCACTTCTTTTTGCTCGGTGATGGTGTGCTTCTCTATTTCTCGGTGTCCACAAAAATCTTTAGCTCTTTCCTTAGCTTGATTGATCAAGACTGTATGAAGTTTTTCTTCATCAGTTTTTTTTTAGCATCCTTCTTTTTCATTCACTCCCTTTATTTCATAATGAATTAAGTTGTCTCTTTATAGACATGATATTGTTGGGATTAATGGGAAGTAGTACTGAGAGGGGAGGGTTGAATCGGTACCTCTAAAACTTTTAACACTTTTCACCTTTCATCATTAGTTATCAAAATTTACTGTATTACTGACTATATCTGATGTTCTTTCTTATGCATGTAGTATTAATTCATAAACTTAATTGTATGCAACATTCATGAAAGTAACAGACACACAACACAAGATATTATATCACAGAAAACTCTTGTTAAGAAGTAAAAACTACGGTGGGGATGACACCCACAAAATTTCACTATCTACAGAATGGAAGGGAGCCGGTAAAAGCTTCCAATTTGATCACTTCTGATGATCTACCTTGTTAGGAGTATTAATGTGGAGACCTGTTAGGATCTACTTTGTTAAGATCTTTAGCAACACTAATGAAGTGTGCACTCGGTTAAGAGATTTACAATGGGACTGTTAAGTCCACCTTACTTGAAAGGATTTTTTAAGTGTACCCCACTTGTTAGAATGTGTACAATATGTTTGACCTGACTGTATGCAATCTATAATTGCTGATTACAGATCTATTAAAGCTCACAATATATGAATATCACCTATAGTGATTGATTAGTACCTTTTCCTGCTCGTCGGTAACTTGTGTTATGTTCTTGACAACTGATTTGATCTTTGTCTGTGATGTTTCATGAATTCTCTTGTCTAATCCTTAGATGCTCTCAATGGCTACAATCATCATTGAACAACATGTTCATAGTTAATTGAGCATCTATTTATACAAGTATTTGACCTAGTCTAGAATCATGCATTACAATGTTAACTCTAGATCCAAGGTATACAACTTGACCTTGATCCTTTAGTTTGCATGTTTTAAATCAGTTAAACTGGTAAAAACAATAATATTTACATTTCTTTCTCCGCACGTAATGGATTTAAAACAAATCAAGAAGATAAATAGAAAACTTCAGTGATTTATCTGATGTGGAAAGTCAGATCCACTTTTTGCAGGATTTAACTGACTGTCGGTTCTTGATCTTCGATGTGAATTGAAAGTTTGTTGGTCTTCCTTCATTGAACTGATTGTCAGGTTCCCTTCATTTGTCGGGTTCCACTCTTGACTATTTCTTCGGGTTGCACTTTTGGTTACTCGTCAGGTTCGCTTGTCCTTTTTGTCATTGGGTAACACTAAATAGTGTTTGTCGGGATGCTTTGTACTTGGTAGTATCAGTAACCTTGGCATCGGGTAGTGTTGTGCCCTATCTGTCAGTGCAGCATTAACCGATGGTTTTTATCATGTTTTTCCTTGCATACACTAATGACAAAATATAATGTCTTCAATCTCCCCCTTTGACATTAGTATCAAAAACTGATATGTGCATAATACTAAAGTGTTTAGTATGTGCACCATGTATATATCCTTATCATTATATGACTCCCCCTAACTATATGCATCGGTATAGTATAAGTATATGTACATGTATACTTGCCTTTGTACTATACATTCCCTTGTTTATTCTTTCCTCTTTTAAATGACTGACTATACATATCATTTCTTCCTTTCATTTCCCCATTTTACTGATTGATTGTACATATCATTTCCCCTTTTTTGATAATCATGACAAAAATGTACAACTTATAAGTTGTCAAAAAATGTGACAAAAATGTGTAACTTACAGAGTGTTAAGAATGTGAGAGTGATTGTTCTTGATATCTTCGATCACTTTCCCCCATTTTTCCTTGAGGAGTTCTAATGCCATGTGCTCTAGCTCAATCCGGGCATGCATATCATAAATTTTTTCTAGGACACACATTTTTGGGGTGGAAATAAGTGCTCTTGCCTCTGTCACATGTTGTTGCAGTAATGTGAGAGTTGGTAAGAGTTGAGCTTGAAGCTCATTCATCTCATCTATGAACTTGGTTTTTGCAATCTGTATGTCTTGTCTCAACTTCCTAGATTTCTTGAGTTGTTCATTGTGCAATTTGATTGCCTCTTCACTGTTTGTGAGACCTTGTGCATTGGCTTGAAGATCAGCATCAATATGTGCTATCTTGTCGGTATACTCCTTGGTGAGTTGATCTAACATGGATAATTTTTGTATCAAGGCTATTGCTTCTGAAATAATGGGGTCTACTGTGCTTACCCGTTTAGATAGCTTCACCTTTTGTAGTTCCACTTCTTGGCTTATCTTCTTAGCTAACTTGATTCATATTTCTTCTCAGGTCTAGCTTCCATAGCCTTCTCAGCATCTATGTTCTGAGATGTGATGGCATCGGTGAGAACCACTAATTGATCAAGCATGGGGGTTGTTTGATCAACATCTATATCAAGTACAATTTGTTGAAGGATTCCTCGTGCAACTTCAAGTACCTTTTCTTCCTTGGTGGCTTTTCTCAACTTATCTTGCATAGCCTTCCTTTCACAAAGTCTTGCATACTTTGTCAATTTAGTAGGATCCAATGTTCTAGGATCACATACTGGAATCTCAATTATTTCATCCAGAGTAACTGGATTCTTATTCTTTCTCTTCTTCTTCCTTGAGATTTGGGTAGAAGAAGAAGTATGAACTACCATTGCAAGCTCATTTGTCTTCTCTGAGGTGCTCGGTGAAGGTTTTGTAGATGAAACCTCTTGTGTCTTATGCTCGGGGTTCACCTGTCGGTTAGGTGAAGATGACTCTCCATCAACCTTGGGTGGTCCAGTAGATTTCTCTTATGTTTTCTTTTGAGAATCATCTGTCTTTTCCTCTTCACTCTTTTCTTTATGCTTGTCCTCTTCTACTTGTTTTCCTTCTTCTTTATTCTGATGAGTAGAATTGTCTTTCTGATCATCAGTTGTAGCTTGATCTGCAATTGTATCCTTTGATTCATCTGTGGTATCTTTTGTCTCTGCATTACCCTTGTCCTCGGGTATGCTTGTATCTATTGCAGTAGATTCTTCATTTCCTTCCAGCAGATTGATGGCCTTCATCAATACTTGCATATTATTCTATGTGCCCACTTGTGCTACATCAAGAATTGTGTCTTGCTCATCAGTTTGATCTTGTTGAACAGTGACATCTTCATCTTTTTGTATTTGATCTGCAGGGTCCAGTCCTGTGATGTCAATAATGGAAGTGTCTGACCATATCTCATCAGCAAAATCCATGTTCTTATTTCCTCGTGTCTCCAATTCTTGTTGCTTGTGTTGATCCTTAAGAGATATGAAAATGACATCATCTTCTTTCTGTGGATCTTTATCAGAATCATAATGAGTGATGTCTTGAATGTCAAGATCATCCATGACTTTGTCTAAGTCAATGGGCTCATTATTATCCACATTATCCAAAGCAATGTGCTTAGGACTTTCTTTATCTTTATGCTCCTCTACATGAAGTGTTTCGGTGAGAAGTAATTGATTCTCACAACTTGTTGACTCTATAGGTAGATCTAGGATTTGTCTCCATTTAGCATCTGCCATGCTATCTAGCTCTATAAATTTATCCTATAGCACTTTGTAAGCTCTAATATTTGCCACAAATTTATTAGAATTATTTTTCATTATTTCTTTTATCTCTTCCATTTTTTATTCAGGCGGCATGAGTGTGACAAGTACCCTCTCCCTTGCTTATTTTTCAGTGTGCAAAGCATATGACCATTGTTGTGAAATTCTGTCACCCAGTTCTTTGGGTATTTTGTTAATAAACTCAATTGGTACTTATTTGTATTTGACCACTGCCCTGATTATTGCATCTTGTATTTTATGTTGGTCCTCTGGCTCAAGTTTTGCCCATTGTCTGATTTTTCTATCGGTCATGGTACTGGTAGTAGCAATTGAATCAGAAATTTCATCCATTGTTCTAGGGGCTGAGCTTTTCTTCTCTACATCAAGCTCATCCTCTTTTGAATCTTCTATGTTAAATTTGGTCCTGACCAGTCTTTTCCTCCTTTTGGTAGGTGTTTGTTTTACTATTTGATTATCTGTTTGCTTCTTCCTCTTATAGGTCCTCACTTGACCTTTCTTGTGAGGTGCAATAGCTTTTGTAGTTTGACTTCTTGACCTCTGATCCGCTGTGGTCCTTGGTTTCTTGGTAGGAGGTGGAGGTGCATCAAATTTAGTGGCCTCATAATATGATTCTTGCTCATGTTTCTCTTCACCAATGTTACCTTGTTCCTCAGTTTCCTCTGTTTGTTCTTTTTCATCCTCATTAACAGACAACATCTTTTCAAGATTCTTCACCATCTTGTTTTTCTTGTTGAAAGTCTTCTTGATTACTAGGCCTGATTTTATCTTGGACTTGGCCTCTTCATATATCCAAAATCTTGGTTGCTTGTTGTCAAGTGGTTCATTCAATAATCCATCAATTGCATTTGTTGCTTGATCTATTTTAATCTCATAGTCAAGAGGTGCTAGCCAAGCTGTCCTTGGTACAACTGGTTTAATGTGAGTGAAATCTGAATCCACCAGGAAACATATTTCATCCCTATGCTTTTCAATCAACTATTCAGGGATCCTCACTCTTTCCATCATCTTTTCCTTGAAGGCGAGGAAGTATTCAGTCATCACTAAATCAAAGTTATCTCCTAGTGACTTGATAAGGTCACTAATCTGCAATGTGACTAGCTTGGTGATGTCCCACTTCACTTTGCCAACTGAAGGAAAGTGTTCTTGAAAATAAAAGAATATACACATTATAAGTGAACCAAACTTACATGTGTTTGTCTTTGCAGACATGATTGTTGTCATATTCTCATCAAGTTTCTTCAATAGGATCTCACATAGATCCATTTATATTCCCTTCGTCATTATCTTGTAAGTTGTGCTTACTGCTATTGATGCTATGTTGTTTAGCCTGCTAGCTTGGAAGATTTTGTAACCTATCACACATGCACCGAACCTCAGTTCCTCGTCAATGATGGTGTTCACCTTAAGTCCTCTATTATCCCACACAACATTGGTGAGTTTTTCAACTTCAGGTCGAGAGGGATGCTTGTGTGCCTTAGGTTTGTTGGTAATGGGGTAACCTGTTAAAACATGTAGCACATCATTTGTGATTTTCTTGGGTTCATCCAACCATAGCTTCTGGTCGTGCATTCTGCTCAAAACTAACCTAATCCAGTCAGTTTTGAAAACCCTCAGTAAATATAGGGCATTTGTTATCCCTTTTACCTGTAAGTGTTTGTGCTCTTCCTTCAGGTTCCCTTGTGCATCACACAGCTTCCTGTAAGCTTGATCTATCTCTAGATCACCTATCTCAATGATCTTGTAGTGAATGTAGGACCTTACGTCTTCTATCAGCAAAACCCTAGGTGGAATTTTTGAAAATGCACCAGATTCATAAGGTTGCGATGCAATATCTGGGCATATCTTGTATTTAGGTTCCACACAAGTGTTGTTCTTTATCAACTTGATGATATTCTTCTTATCATTCTTCAATTTCACTATTCTTGAAGTGGTTGCCATTGTGTTTCAAATTTAGGGCTTTTCTAAAAAATAACAACAAAGTTCTTTGGTGTGCTCGGTACTTACTTCGATCCGTGTAGCTGGTGAGTGATCTGTTTGGAGTGTGTTGGATCGATTCGAGGTCACTCTAGTAAATGCTCTCTTATCTCTCTATTTTTTCTCTGCTCTTTCTTCTCAAATCACGTGTGATAAATGAAGTGCTTCCGTCGAGTATTTATAGACTTTTTCCCTAAGTCTGTCATAAATGCTCAACAACTCGTCGGGTCATGAAGATAGTTTTTCGGGAAGACTCCCAAATAACATTCTCGGTGTTGACAAGATGCTCGAGATAGCTGTTAAGATTGTTGCTTTTACCAATGGATCTCGGTGTAGTGCAAGACAACATTGTAACTTTGCTTCCTTACCGATGGGTGTCAGGTTACATTAGCAAATTAGCCTTTTTATGTGTTGACCGACAATTCTCGGAAGTGTAAAAATCTCATCCTTATATGTTCACTAATGATTTTTGATATGTGTTTACCGATGGGGTTGTTTTCTCAGAATTGTAACAAGTAACATAACCTGCATCTTTATTCATGCAGATTTTGACTATCTATCAATTTGTATAATGGAACTGATGCAAAATATGACTTGGTGTAGTGCAGTTCCATACTTACTTGTTCATCTTTAGGCAGGGGTGGTGATGTCACCAGATCCATGGATGAGGTCTCACCTACTGCATTGCTTGGTCCAGCTTCTTCAATGGTTGAAGCTTTCCTCCACATTTTCTTTCTCATTTTCTTGATGTCTTCAATGGTGTTACCATTTACAAAAGTGGTGGTTTCTGTTATTCGGTCTTTGCAGTCCTTCTTTAGATGTCCAACCTTATGATAGTGCAAACATGCCATTCCCGGGTTGGTCCAGCCTCTAGACCTTTTGGTCCATGTTCTCATGCATTTTGTAGCAATGTGACCATATCTACCACATGTTGTGCAGTTTATCCATGTATTGTAGTCCCAAACATATGAATTACTGACTCTTCTTGGTTTATATGCATTTTCTTCATTTCTGGGTTTCCATGCTTCAATTTTCTTCTTCCTGCATTCAAGAGATGTGTGCCCATGCATTTTGCAGGTGGGACAATACTTGTCCATATAGGTTTCCTTCTTTGGTTCTTTCACCTTTGATTTACATTC
>MU223787.1:231082-243847 GCA_018584345.1 Thuja plicata | reverse complement strand
GAATGTAAATGTGGATTTAGGAATACCTTTTTCTTTGCTCCTGCAAACATTTGAGGTGTGGCCTTGCTTTCCACAGTGATTGCATGTCAGCTTCCTTGGTCTAGGATTGGTGTAGGCATCTTTTGGACCATCTTCATTTGATGATTCTCCATGCTCGGTGTACCCTAGTCCAGTACTGGTGTTGGGTCTTCTTTGTGCATTCAAGAATTCATCCATCCTTTTTGTACTCTCTTCAGCTCTCTTAATCATGTCATTGTGTTGTTGTAGAATTCTATCCTCATGTTTCAGTTTTTCATTCTCCTCTCTTAGTTCACCGATAATCTATATTCTTTCAATGGGTTCCACATTCATTCTGTTTTCTTCTTGACTCATAAGAATAATCTGATTTGTAACCTCATGGTGATGCTTTGTAAGTCTTTGTATCTCAGACTCCTTTTCTTGTAGCTTGTCTCTGATCTTTCTTCTATCATCAATAGCTAGAGTTCTTTCTTGTTCAGCTTGCCTTGCATTGTTCATGACATCAATCATTCTTACCATCTGTGTCTCTTGACCTATTTGCAAAGATTTGACTTGTCCAGCCAGATGTAAATTGATTTCAGTCAGGCTTGTGATGCTTTCTTTTGATGTATCTGATGCCCTTCTTGTATTTGATCATGAAGACTCAAAGAAATATGGAATCTTCCTCAAGATAATCTGTCTCATTATAGCGAGATGCCATAGTCTTTCTTTCATCTAGCAGCTATCTCATACTGATTCTACCTTCTTTATACTGTTCATAAAACATCTGTATTTCAAGTTTTTGTTCTCAATATTTTTTATCAAGTTTATACTTCTCCATTGTATGATTTTTTCTCTTAAGCCTCTAAGATTTCCAAGAAGAGACCCAGCTCTGATACCAATTGTTGGAATTAATGGGAAGTAGTAGTGAGAGGGGAGGGGTGAATCAGTACCTCTAAAACTTTTAACACTTTTCACCTTTCATCATTAGTTATCAAACTTTACTGTATTACCGACCATATCTAATGTTCTTTCTTATGCTTATAGTATTAATTCATAAACTTAATTGTTTGAAACATTCATAGAAACATTCATGAAAGTAATAGATACATAACACAAGATAAGATATCCCAAAAAACTCATGTTAGGAAGTAAAACCTGTGGTGGGGATGGCACCCACAAAATTTCACTATCTGCAGAATGGAAGGGAGCCGATAAAGGCTTACAATTTAATC
Source organism: Thuja plicata (assembly GCA_018584345.1). Taxonomy (NCBI): domain Eukaryota; kingdom Viridiplantae; phylum Streptophyta; class Pinopsida; order Cupressales; family Cupressaceae; genus Thuja; species Thuja plicata. The sequence continues at coordinate 242,615 of MU223787.1, read as the reverse complement.
ACTTCTAATGATCTACCCTGTTAGGAGTATTAATGTGGAGACCTGTTAGGATCTACTCTATTAAGAGCTTTAGCAACACTAATGAAGTGTGCACTCGGTTAAGAGATTTACAATTGGACTGTTAAGTCCACCTTCCTTGAAAGGATTTCTTAAGTGTACCCCACTTGTTAAAATGTGTACAATATGTTTGACCTGACTGTATGCAATCTATAATTGTTGTTTACAGATCCATTAAAGCTCACAGTATATGAATATCACCTATAGTGATTGATTAATACCTTTTCATGCTCGTCGGTATCCTGTGTTCTGTTCTTGACTACTGATTTGATCTTTGTCTGTGTTGTTACATGAATTCTCTTGTCTAATCCTTAGATGCTCTTAGTGGCTACAATCATCATTGAACAACATGTTCATAATTGATTGAGCATCTATTTATACAAGTATTTGACCTATTCTAGAATCACGCATTACAATGTTAACTCTAGATCCAAGGTATACAACTTGACCTTAATCCTTTAGTTTGCATGTTTTAAATCAGTTAAACTGATAAAAATAATAATATTTAGATTGCTTTCTCTGCACATAATAGATTTAAAACAAATCAAGAAGCTAAATATAAAACTTCAGTGATTTATCTGACGTGGAAAGTCAAATCCACTTTTTGCGGGATGTAACTGATTGTCGGTTCTTGATCGTCGGTGTGAACTGAAAGTCTATTGGTGTTCCTTCATTGAACTGATTGTCAGGTTCCCTTCATCTGTCAGGTTCCACTCTTGACTCTTTCGTCAGGTTGCACTGTTGGTTACTCATAAGGTTCCCTTGTCCTTTTTGTCATCGGGTAACACTAAATAGTGTTTGTCAGGATGCTTTGTACTTGGCAGTATCGGTAACCTTGGCGTCGGGTAGTGTTATGCCCTGTCTGTCTATGTAGCATAAACTGATGGTGTTTATCATATTTTTCCTTGCATATACTAATGGAAAAATATAATGTTTGCAGATATCACCGTTTCTCACTTCTTGATTTTATTGTTCTTGGCGTGATCCGAAATCTTAGCCAATCTTTCTTTAAAGCTTAACTCCTATTTTATCTTGTAGAAATCTTCTTGCCAACTGGATAAAACAACTTTAAATCTTTTACTTATCTCTGGCTTTAACTTGTCAATTAAAACAATGTCAACAACCAGTTAAATCTATCTTTAGCTCTGCCAACTAAGTATTTTGTCATTTCTGAACTCCAATTAACTTCGGTGTTTTAACTCTTTGATAGCTTCGGTCAACACTTTAGTTCTCCTCGGGCTTCTCCGTCGATATTTTCTATCCGTCAGGGTTGTCTATCCTTCGAGTTTGTCTGTCCGTCATTTAACACTATAATTATGGCCGTTGGTAATGCTTGTGATTCTTCTCGTCGGTAATGCTTGTCGGTTTCTTTGCTTGGGCATCACTGTGACTTTGCTCTTAGTTTTCTCTGTCCTTCGGGTTCCACTAACTGTCGGTGTGTGTAGTCACTTAGGGAATGCTGGTCTTTTATGCATTACTGAAAGCATAATCTTTATCTCTTTGATTCTTTGAAGTCTTTGACACTTTGAATATAACCGATCAGATTATATCAAGTTGACATCAATGACAATACAATCCATTAACTGATTTAATGTCTTGCATTATCTTTCTGCATTTCGGTGATCAACTTAACATCTTCAAACATTCAATCAGTTACATGTCATAAATTTAGAATCAGTTGAAGGAAATTCCAAGTTAGAGCATCAGAAGAATAAAAGGAGAATTGTGGAAGATTAGATTTTATAGATTTATGAAATTGAGGCCAGAGATATGTGCAAAGTTTGCATGGCTGATCAGTGAGCTAGAGCTATGGAGAACAAATGATTACAAATAAAATCTCAAGATCAACTCAGCTAAACTTGAAGTATTGCTAATTTAGAGGAGGTTAGTAGATAAGAGTGATCTTAACTTAGAGGAGGAGGAGGAAGAAGAAGAAGGAGGAGGAGGAGGAGGATTGTGATGACAACTTTGCAAATTTTGTTATTTTGGGGAAGTTGAAAGGTCAAGAGTTTAAAAGGTGCTTGCGATGATTGGTTGTGGGTTGTTCAAGGCTTAAATATTAATTTTATGATCGTGAAAAGGGTTAGATGTATTTGTGAAGAGTTACGAGCAATAAAACTTTGATTGTTCCTACGTTTTTCTAAAATTTTCAATGTTCCAGAAAATTATATGGCCTTGTACAATATCATAGGGATCTAAAACCGATTGTAGTAGATAAATATTTGAATTAGGTTTCATTTTTCATTGGTTTCATTTGATTTCATTGTGTATTGTGTATTCTAGAGGCAAATTACTATAATAGTTTTGAAACCCTAATTACAAGTGTTTGGTGGAAGAAATCATGTTTTGTAGACCATTCCACCTTTATAAAAATCCATAACTTAGTGGAATAGAAGGTTTTGACATTTAATTTAATAATAATAAAGTTTCAAGAGAAGATCTTGGGTTTGAAGAAAATGGAGTGATGCCCTAGCCCAATATTTCCTATGTATTGGGCCGAAGTGATTGATGTTGGTGGACTGATCATTCTTACAAAAGAAACTTGTTGATTTGGGCCAATTGTAACTTATTCAAGTCCGTGGAGTGCAATTTAGAAGTTTGGGATCGGACATTCATTGAGTTGCTTTGGAAAAGAGGCATAATTAGGCCTGGGTAGTGTGTTAACAGTCAATTATAGGGTCTAGTGTTCCAAAGAAACACTATCACAATTTTAGATATGTTTTGTAAATCCAAAAAGGGTATCCAAAACTCTATTTATATTGTGGAGATCCAGTCTAGGTCAAAAGTTATGATCAGATTTGTTAGTTAGGAGGGCTAGAAGAGATTAGGCTTGTTTTTGTGGAAAGCCTAGTATAGTTGGAGTAAGAAATATCCTCAATGGTTATTTAGGGTTTGTATATGCTATGTGTACTTGATCTAAGGTTTCCCCAGTGTCAATTTGAACATTGTGAAGTATTGAACCGTTGTTGGTGTTTATAACCTTATAGAAGCATAGTTCCATTATGAAGAATACTTGAGTTTGTAAAGGGTAAATTTGGGGTTTTTTAAGAGTCCAAATTGACATGAATCCATGTTTCACTATAGTCACGATGTATCAATAACCTACCATTGTAAAGGTATCCTTTCAAATGTGATTGTCTTGGGGTTGAGGAAGGAGTGTTACCCTTGGTGTTGTGAAATAAGGTATCAATTGCCCCATAGCCACCTTGCCTCTGCATCAAACTACACAATGGTTCTCACAACTAGGTACAAGAAATAATAAACTTATCAATGCAATAACATAATCTAAATCACAATGAAGACACCAAAACTACACAGACCTAACATGATCATTAAATATAAATATATATCCATCTAAGCATAAGGTAACTACCACCAATCATATAAAAACACATAAGGAAACCAGAGAAAAACTACGACATCAAAAAAGAGTTCTCAGCCAAATACATAGAGACACCACCACAGACATAATACCATAACTACATCCATAGGAATGTCATCCAGAAAGCAAATGAGAGAGGTACTACTCCTCATTTTTTATGTCCTCCCTAAGATCTCTTCTTATCAACTCTCAAAATCTATGTAATATCTCCTCTATCATTGGCATTCCTCTTTGAGGCGGTATCTTCAATATTATTTCAATCAACGGTTTCAATCTCTCTTTCCACTCATGAGTCTTGGTGCAAACTGCCTCCCTCTAGCAAATTTGTCTGTACAATCAGAACCTCTGACTCTGATACTAATTGATGACATCAAATTACAAAATCAAATACAAATATCACTTGATACTATCCTCAAAGTGACATGAGATTAGATAAAAATGCATGAATGAATTCTTTGACAGTAGTTTCAAAAAAATTGAGTTACGAGATTCAACAAATTAATCTGATTAATCACCGTTCCCATACACAAATGACTATTCTCAACAATTTTTTTATCATTCATGAGCCACTCTTCAAACTAATCAACACACGGAACAGTGAATTTTATTCTCTATTACAAAAGAAATAAGATAATATCTATTTAGTCCACCAATTTCTGACTATAATTCATTAGTCGATGCTGACATTCCTTCCTCAACTGGTCATTTTAAAAGAATGATAGAAATTGAAGTCCATGCCTCCTTGATTCATTTCCACCCTAATCAGGTATCACCGTCCCTCTTCGTACAATGATCAGGTGTATTTTCCAGTGAACATTTCATACCCTTCCTTGGTTTTTTCATGATCTATCCTACCTACGTTGTTCCTTTTTTCTTCATTTACCAACTTCTCTTCTCTATGTCCTTCCAACGATCATCATCTCTCCTTTCTTTTATCTAGAAATGGTCTTCAACGGTGTTGCCGAACCCCCAAATATTCTTCTTTTCAACCATTTCCTTCAAATAAAACTTTGTGATTACCAATGGAATCTTCTAAGAAAATTAAAAAGCTAACCAAACATGAAGAAAAATTAGACCACACACAGAAAAGAAAGAAGAAAGGGCTTGATGCCCCTACATTATAATAATGATCATATATAACTTAGTTAAGATTTGAAATATCTACAAGAAACCTGATCATAACCTTATACACATTATAAAATTATGGGTGTAGTATTCCGCCTCTTTAGAAAAACGTTGCCCTTTATGTTAATCAATATTTAGTTAAGATTTGAAATATCCACAAGAAACCTAATCATAACCTTATACACATTATAAAATTAAGGGTGCAGTATCCCTCCTCTTTAGAAAAACATTGCCCTTTATGTTAATCAATTGTGAATGGCTTTGCATAAAATCTTCATCTTTCTACATGGAATCTTTAACCAAATTAAACTTCTTCCACTAAGTGAGATGCTATATTGGATTGTCTCAAAGTCCCCAGCTTTTGTTTTCATATTTAGAAATTTAATTTTGGATTCAAGATGGTTCTTTCTTCATTTGGTAACATTGTTCATGTAGGGATATATTTACCAATCCCCTACTTTAAATAATAAATATAAAAAGTGAATGTCTCTTTTTTGTTAAAGCTAATTCAAGCTTGTAGGCTACATTACCAACCTTCTATGAAATCTAGTATGAACCATAATATTTTGGTGATAATTTGCTATTATTTATTCATTGCTTTTGAAATATTTACGTATACAGTTGAAATCTCAAGAAAACCCAATCACCTAGTTTAACACTCCTTTTGCTATGATGATGGTCAACTTGTTATTTTGTTTTACAAACTAAATTCTCCTTGGAAAAGCGAAACATTGCTCCAAACGAAAAAAATGTCAAAATTGCATTGGGAGCAATTTTGAGAAGAAGATTGAACCTTTTTTGCAACCATTCTAAAATGACATTCAAATCATAAAAAAAGATGTAAGCTCTAGCTCAATGTATAATCCATCTTAGCACGAGTGATATAAATGTTCATGTAAGAGTACCCCTAGATATAACAAAAAAATTCATATTGATTTATACTTTTGATTATATCATGATACCATTAAGTTTGGACAAAAAATAATTAGTTGCATGTTTGTTTGCTCGCCTTACAAAGAATAAAATTAGTATTGTAGATTATGAATTGAGTTATTTATATATGTACTCCGTGTTACTCATTTTTCCATCTCACTAATACATCAATTTTATTTTATTTTGCGTTTATCATATTTATTATTTTTGTCTTGCCTAGTACTCATGGCAATTGTCGTGCAAATGAAGATACAGTTAACTTTCAAGATTCTATTCAGATTTATGCAATAGTCTTCAAGAGAAGACAAAGAGTCAAAGAAGAGAATATGAAATGAAAAGACATGGAAGAAGAAATGAATAGTTGGACTTCACATCCAACAATCTCTCACTTGAAGTTTAACTCATGCTACAACCTCACATCTAGACAATCTCCCATTTAAACTCTGCTTTTCCTTACCAAATCCCATGGTAATAAATTGTCAATAGATAATCACCATAGCTGAAATAGCAACCGCATCCAATTGCTAATCTCATCCAACTAACCACACAACATTAGTAGATTTATAATCACATAACCAGCACATACAACAGCTCACCATCTTCCAACAAAAACACATCAAAAACCATTGATATGCAAAAAACTGGAAGACCATTATAGAGCAATCTGTATGTTGCATGAGCAATGTCAACCAAAAGTTGACTCAAACCTACCAATCTGCACATAAAAGGTGTGGCAATAACTTGAGATGATCTGCAAACTGCAACCAACCTGTTGCAAAATCTCACATGAAGTCTTCCAAACCCTCATGAAAAGACCACATATAGTTGTTAAAAAACTGTAAAGTGCAACAACAATCGATGATCTCAAAAAAAAACTCTTGGAAGGGACACCCATGCAAACCATAACTCATCCTTCTACCAACACCGCCAAGTGCTCAGCTGTGCCAAGTATGATCTCCTTTACCTCCCTAAATAAGAGTATTTACAACACCCAACCACCATGGATGAAAGCTCTTGTTAAACAAGAAGATCAAACTAAAAAACATTCCAAAACTAGGAACAATCTCAACCATCTCCTAAACACAAATGTACAAGGAGATAAATCTGCTGAGTAGACCAAGAGCAGGGAGTGAGAATGCTCCTCCAGGATACTCTAAGTCATAATGACTCTTCTCCAAGAACAATCTCCTTTAGGTCCATAATGAACTCACGTCCATCCACAGGTGTAGGCTCCTCGGTCTTCTTGCTGAAACCTCCAAAGAGAAACCGTCTCAACAAATGTTCTCTAAACCCAAGAGAACTGTAGCCTCACCCAAGCCTCTTAGTTTTCAAGAGCACCTTCATGGCCAATCTGCCAATGTACTCGATACCAAGAGCACTAACCATGACCAATTGTCAAAACTCCCACTGCACGTCTGCATAACCTGGGAACACAACATGACAACTTGATTTCCACAAACCAAAAAAACCTCATGCTCCGAAGAGCAAAACCTATCATGAGAACCTTTATCATGCCAAGGCTCTAATCTAGAATCAAGAGCCAACCATATCACAATAAAAAAAACATCTTCATATCACATGAAGGTAAACATCTCATGACAAAAGCTGAAACTGTAATTTCTCCATAATCAAATAATAGTAGCCCTCTCTGCTCCATCTCTCCATGGCCTCCCATCTTCTATCTTGCACAGAACATTTCCCCACAACTTTCCTCTCCTTCTTAGCCTTCTTTTCAATGGCCTTCTTCTTTCCCTTGCACGACCAGTCTGCCTCATCAAATACTGAATACTCCTGCCCACTCCTAGTATTAGGCCTGTCATTGTAATTCCTTGTCTAATCTGCCACCCTCCCAAGCTTTTCCCCCTTAGATAAATTTACTGAAGGATGAGATGGTACCGAAGGCGTTCCCGTCGACTTGAATGGCGGTGCAAGACTTGAACTTGAAACCTCTGCTATGCTATTTTTGCTGGAAAGACATTCAGCCAGTGCTGCTTTTTTAGTTTTCCTGTCTTTTTCTTTTTCTTCTTCTTGTGCTGCCTTTTGGACATAGTTTACAGAGGTATTGCGGTCCCGAATTCGATGATTTTTCTTGCTGGTAGTGCATATGCTGAAAGGAGCTTCTGAAACATTTACTGATTTTATCAGCGTAGGAGGAGGGGCTTTGGAGAAATGTGTGAAGATATTGGAAGGAGAAATCGTGTTAATAAGCATTTCTATGATATTAGCAGAGGCGTTTTAACGACCCACCTCTAATGCCTCTGGGGCTGCTATGAGCTTTTTTTTTTTCACTACAATAAATTTTTCAACAATATGTGTCATTTTATCCAAAGTCCAAGTTTATGACAAACTTCAGGCACCTCTCATCATTGTACAGGTCCGCATTAGTTAAATCCCATGGATCACCGTCCACCTCCTAGACTCTCCATCTTCCCTAAAACTTAGAGGAATTGAACAATAGTTTTCAAGAGAATACGCGCCTCTTCAAATTCGATAGACTTGGTATCAATCCCTTTCAGCCAGCGTTCTTCCAAAGCCCGACTAAAGCAATATTTTATCTTTCAAAAAGTAATACTCTTCTGCTTCCCTTCATTCCTTGGTCAGAGAGGATCGTAAAGGCCCAAAATCTCAAGATATTTTCTATCATGTTTAGCCATGCTGTTAGCAGCCACAACACGAAAAAGGGTCGCACATCCAAGCCTCGCCAAACTCAAACCAACTCTACATCGTCAGAATGACACACACTGACAAGGTCTGCTACCCCTCTATTTTCCAAGGAATTCTCTGAATAATCGACAGTCAAATCATGTAAAACCTGTGCGGCCTTGTATATTTTCAGATTGTTGACGCTCTGCAAAAACATAACTAGGGGCATTGTATGATGCCATTAAGGTATTGATTTTTCTTAGTATATATTTTGTTGTCTCAAATATACAACAGCCAAAAATAACTTGTTCATTGGCATCCCTACGCAAGTGAATAACTCTTCCATACTCCTGAAAAAAAATTTATTTGAATTTCTCATATTGACAAGGTCTAAAGCAGCCCAAGAATTTTCAGAATTATCCACTATTAACAAATGGAAGACCTCTGCAATCTTCTGCAACGTATAATGTATGCTGACAGACCCATATGGCAATGAACTTGGACAGCAGTTTCATCTTCTGCAGAACATTACCCAACCGTTTTTCTCTCCTCTGCAGTATTCCTTTTAACTCACTTCTTCTTTGCTTGGCCCCACTATTGCCTGCCCTACTCTCCCGGATCTTACATGCTCTGATACCAATTGTAAAATTAACTTGGTTCGCCAATTTGGTTACATCCACTAGAGAGCAGAGCAAATCTATTATTCAATCATCACAGCTTAGTTACATAAGGATTTCTCTTCAGATTTATGCAATAGTCTTCAAGAAAAGACAAAGAGTCAAAGAAGAGAATATGAAATGAAAAGACATGGAAGAAGAAATGAATAGTTGGACTTCACATCCAACACAAGAAAGTTCAACAGAAAGATTTGAGGTGAGAATCATAGGATAGAGCGGGAAGGTTGCAAATTTTGCAATTATATACAAAGTCATCATAGATCTAGGATAATTTGCTGAAATTTCTTCAGTATTTTCAATTTCCCTTACATTTCTAGCGTCTATTTAAAAGCTTGTTGAAATATTGTGAAGATTTGAAGTATTTTGGCAAAGATCTGCTAATACAGTTGAAATATTATATGAAAATTTGCTGTTCTATAAAAATATTTGTAGCATTTGCAGAGTCTGGAACAATATTTGTAGATATTTGTAGAGGATTGGACGGTTTGGTCATCATCTGGTTTGCAGGCATTGATCTGTAGCTGGATCTGCTTATTTGATATTGATTTGAATGTCATTTTGACAGTTGACTTGCAAATTGTGAAGTCTACCTGCAATATTTTGGCCTGAGACGACAATTTATGATAAAAGCACTAGCTATTTGGTGTCGATCTGATCTATCTGAGTGCAACTTGTCTTGTGCCATTTTACATACAAATTTGAATGCCTTTGGCTTCAACCTGCTATATTTCATTTCTTTTTTATTTTAAAATGCATTTTCCTTCAACTTTTTATTCTGTGATAAGACTTTCAAATCAGATTGATCTGCAATAGTCAACAAATTTTTAGCATCGACCTACATCTCTGTGTAATCAACTTTCAATATTTGATAGTATTGGCATTCGCTTGGCACCTTCATCTTAGCGTGAAAAATTTGTAAGTTTCTTTTGGCATTTCTCTCTGAATTTTGGCCTATTGACCTAGATTTTCTCCTCAAGGTGACAAACGTGATTTAATTGACCTGCATATTTCAAAAATGAACTCTATTTACAAGTTCAACATTAGCATGTTCCTCTGACTGGCATCGACTTGCACATCCCTGCCTGAAGCGAATTGCAGTATCTCTCCAAATATTGTGATTGATCGATTTGCTTTTTATGGCAGGAATTGAAATTTGTGTGGCGCTTGGAACGAAATGAGAGGCATTGGGTTGCAGATTCAAGTTGAAGACAACTTTTGACTTGTATTTAGGTATATATTGTTGAGGTCAATTTGGTAGAAAATGGCATGTAATTGGAGGTTTGAGCATATTGATATTCTTCATTTGGTGGCATAAACATTTTGCGGTAAAATGAAAATTGAAGATTTCAAATTGGATCTTAAATTCCCTCTCTTTGCTTTATCTTTTTGTGGAAATTTTGTTGGTGTAATCATACCATTTCTTTATTCATTTTCTTTTATTAGTAAAATAAATTCTTTTTTTTTTTTTCAAAAAAAAAAGCATTTGCAAAGTATTGTAATGTAATCATATAAAGTGCCAAAATATTTTAGGGGGGAAAACTCTTTTGATAATTAAGGGGGATTTTTATGTGTTGAGTGGTCTTTTTTCTTCGTTATATTTCTAAAAAAATTGTTGTACAACTAAACTTAAGCATAGATCCATATGTTCCTCTTCTCACACCATTTAAGTATCATGAATGGAAAAGAAAAGTTCAAATTCAACTAAGCAACAAAGGTCTAGATAGAGTTACAATGGAGATTGAGATAGACCTACATAAACTTACATTGGTAGTGGCAACCTTATTTCATTTATTTCAATCCCTAGTTATAATTATGATCTTCATGCTTATCGTTTGATACTTACCTAAATTATCGCTATATGATCATTCTCTACATTTAGTTTAAATGATTCATATGATTCATGCTCATTTAAAGATTATATTAACTTTCATGTTTTACTTCTCCCTCCCTTTTCACACTCTCTTTTCACACAATATATGCAACCAATGAGAAGATAATAAATAATCACTAGTCGTAGCTTGAGCTTTTAGTGACTGAAAGATCCTACACAAAATACTTATTAATGTGTTTGTATGGAGTTTTATCATATAATGTGCTACTTGCAGGATGCCATATCATTTTTCATACATGCAGAATTTTGTTACCCTTCTCCTCATTTCATATCTTTGAATTCAGTAGATAGTTAAACAAGTTGATAATTTGCATGCCTATTTTAATTTGTTAGACAAAACTATTCATTACACATTCATTCTCTATTAATTAGGTTCTCATAGAATAGGTGAATGAATATAGGTTCTCATAGAATAGGCACATCAAAGACAATGAACATATGAAGATATGTAAGAAACTACCACTATTACTTCATATAACATTAGTATTCTTCTCATATTTAAATATTTACTTTTATACTATATATTTGTAAATACTTTTTCCTTTGAATTTTTTTATAAATCCTTGCTTATAAAGTAGTACCATTCTATAATGGAGTTTTCTTAAAGGGTAAAGTTGTGTTTCCATTCATACATGATAATTTTCTTGATTCGTGTTGCCACATTTTTGTTCCCCTATTTGAGCAATATTCATATAGGCTAAATCTACCAAGGTGAGTAATCAGAGGTGGTGTTGGATTGAGGGATTGGAGCTTGTTAAATTTGGATTAGAATATATGGCTTTTATTTTTCTTATATAACTTCAATATATGTAATATATATATATA
>MU223787.1:156706-187907 GCA_018584345.1 Thuja plicata | reverse complement strand
GTACTCCCTCTCTCTCCCATTTCTTCTATAAATAGGAGCATGTTTTGAGAGCACATAAGCCTTCCTCTTAGATCATTTTTGCATTGTTATGCTGTTATTTTTATGCTAGATCATAAGCTATTTCATTTCAAACACTAATTGTTAGTTTCATTTCATCTTTCATAGCTTAGAAGCATGCTTGTTTCACCATTTTAGTTCATTTTAACTCAAATCCTTCGTATTTAGGTTGTATTGGTCACTGTTCCATCAACATATCCTGAGGGCTGATATGTTGGTGTTCATACTCTTCCTAGATTAGAAGGCAATAGGTCGCCTTTAGTGGGTTTTATTGTGTTTTTCATGCTTTTACTAACCCTATATTGCTAAAACAATGATCTATTGAAGTGTTTGTGTCCATCTAACAGGTACCCATTATCACACTCACAGTCTCAAGCTAAGTAAAAGAGGTGGCATGACCAAGGTAAATTCATCTCCAATGCCAGAGAAGTTTAGGAGTTTCGAGCTAGGTAAAAGAGGTGGCATGACCAGTGTAGATTGGGGCATGAGTTTTATGTCAGTGACTATGTTTGGATGTACTTAAGAAAAGAGAGGCTTCAAGAACCAAGTAAGAAGCTTAATCCAGTCCCCTAGATATGTGTGTGTGTACACACACACACACAATCATCATGAAGGGTCTCTACATCCTCTAACATTAATCTTGGCCTAATATTTATCCCAAAATCCTATTCCTAACCATGATTTAACCTTAAGATGAATATTTTGAATGCATCTTCAACAAAAATTGGAGAATTAACTTACTTTTACTCTTCCTAAAATGAATACAAAACTTCTTCAATATCTTGTTATCGTCCTCTTATTCTGAAACCTCTCGAAGCCTAGTCAAATAAATTTGTGATCTTTTTAAATAGACTCTAGTTATTCTTGTGTTGTGTGAAATTTCACTCCAATAAACATTCAGAAGCCACAATTCAGTTATTGTACAGTATCTTGTGAAATTGCACTATGAATTCATACATTTGTAAGTTCCAGATACAGACATGTGTTATTTTTTTTAATGGAATTTTCTTAATGGTTGAACTCGGATCCCAATATACTAATAGGAGCTAGTTTGATATTAAAGAAAATGTTGTTCTTTTGTATTGTATAAACTTAATTCCCATCAATTTGAACGATTGGGCTCTCAAAAATAGGAAAAGATGTTTTAATGAAAATGCAAGTCACAGATTTTTGTAAATCTCACTTGCTGCTAAGGAGGGGATTCACGAAGATTCCCGTATACATTTCTAATGAAATGATTTTGGAGGGGAGATCCAAGTTCAGAGAAATAAGGTTTTGGTGATCATCGCTACATCCTAAGACATTATCCACTGAAATTTGGGGAGATTATATCCCTCTTCACCTTCACTAATTCTTTCCAAACCAAGATACCTCATGCACTAGTTTCTAAAACAGAGAATGAGGAGTAAAAAATTTCAATTATAACAGATGGCGCACAACGTAAAAGGCAAGTATGTCATTGATTAAAATATTTCTTGCATGATATAAAAAGGAAACCTGGAAATTTTACTGTGAGAATTTGATAGATAGATCCTCTCTTGTCAATATCCAAAGTTCTCAGTATCGTGTTTGAATGTTGCCACTGCAGTATCGTGACCTAAAAATTCCACCGCTTTTGGATGTCGCCGATGTTTAACATGACAAAAGAAGCAAATCATGCACTCAAGGCTGGCATTAAATAGATTATCATAAATAATTTTTACTAAAAAAGAAAATATTTCTTGCATGATATAAAAAGGAAACCTGGAAATTTGACTGGGAGTTGTCAATATCCAAAATTCTCAGTATCTTGTTTGAATGCTGCCACTGCAGTATCATGACTTAAAACTTCCTCCTCTTTCAGATGTCACTGCTGCAGTATCGTGACCTAAAAACTAAAACTTCCAAACCCCAAAATTTTGAATGCCACCATTTCAAACACCAAAATTTTGAATGCAATCCCCAAAATGGTATTATGCCCCATTTCCAGACCTGACAGATTTATAAATTTGGGTTAAAAAACAAATAACCAGCTTTTGAAATTGAATTCCACCTATTTGGTGGGAAGATGGTGCCCCTCATTTTATAGCTAAATTCAGATTTTGAAGTCAAAATTGGGAAGTACATTTTTTGCGAACCAAACAAGGGATTTTCTCCAAAAGCAAAAGTGGCGCTTCCAATTCTCCCCCAATTCTGGCAACCAAATGGGGCCTAAGCTTGCATAACTTAGGTCAATGCATACAATGCTCGCTGATCAAAACTATGTGACTGTACCCTGTTATCTGCATCCTGGACTTAGTCATTTTTACAAAACTGAATCTCCAAAACTAGATTGTACTCCTAGTGACCATACCAATGAGTAGTGTTTCCATAAATGATAACCTATAAGCTATGTTAATCAGGCCACTTGCCAACAAGATCATCGTTACATCATTTAACTTATGAGAAATAACATTCCATCACTTTTTTTTCTTTTGTTGACTTCTTCATCTCTTCTGTGTAGCGCAATAAATAATAAATAACACCATCTATGTTTGAAAACCTCTACTGTGATTGTAAAACATCTCCTGAAACAACTTTAGCTGGAAAATTCAATTTAAAATATTAGAATCACTTTCAACCTAGATTTATATTAGATACTTTTAAAGTTACACTAGATCAACGTGTTTAAAAGTAACTGTACACATGGAAATGTTTTCACAGTATAAGCATGTGATATAAATATACATACCTATTTTAATATATCATGACATATGGTAATAATCACTAGAATGCAAAGGAATGTATTCAAATATTTCATCCTCAAATTTTTTTGTATGTCTATGCAAAGATGCATACAAAATATTATAGAAAATCAAGTATTCAGTACAATTATCAAATGTTACAAGGGAATTATTGATCTTTCAATGTTGAATAAATGTAGTATTTCACATCCCATATAATAACCAAATACAAATGAGATTTTATGTACCTATGAATAAATATTCTCCTTATTTTAAATTCTCTTAAACATTGTCAGCTTGCCTTTTCAATAGCCATCTTTCATTTTTTTTGCTTCTTTGTGCCTCTTTCATTTTTAAATCTTGGGACAAATTAAAAGAAAAAACAAGGAAAACCTACTCCATCTCCCTTGTTGTATGCTTATTGAATGAAAAGGAGGACTAAATAATATTCCTACTTCCATAACTTGTAACTTTCTATGTTGAGAGTACATGATTAACCCACTAGATCAAACATCATAAAAGGTGGTTAACACATAATAAATTCTTTCATCAATTCATAGATACATTAATGGTTATTGTATTTTCCACTAGAAACTAAGAAAATATTTTTATATTTTATCTTTCATTTATAATAAATATCTAGTAACACCAATCGAGATCTAGGAATAATTAGAAAATAAGTTTTACACACATAGTTTGTGCTAGTTCTTTAAGAGAACGATCCTCAAACAAGGACATTAATATACTTGTAAAGATAATAGATAGAGCCATTGCACATATGTAAATAAATACTAATTTAGGATGATGTGCTCAAAATTACTTGTAGATAACCATATAAACCAATTATGGACAATAAAAGATTACTTTAAGAGCTACAATTAACTTACTCATTACTAGTTAATTTCTCTAATTCACATGTCATTGTCACTTTCTTAGTTTTACAAAAATCTCAATTTCATCATCTACTTGGATAAAGGTCTCATCAATTTTGTTAGCATAACTTTGGTTGACTTTGTAGAACCAAGTACCGTCTCTATTTTATCTATTATCATTCTAAGAAACTAATATAGTACACAATAAAAGATAACCACCCCCCTTTAATCTACGATGGGTATAAGAAAACAAGATACTACAAATAAAAGATAACTATCTCCCTTTTATATATTTATTTATTCTAGAAAAATAAGATACTACATGGTAAAAGATAATCATCTTTCTTTGATCTATGCTCATTGTAACAAAATAATATACTATATGCAATAAAGAGACAATCTCCCTGTTATATATAATAAATTGAAGAAAATAATATATTACAAATTAAAACATAATTATCTCTCTTTTATCTATTGTCATTCTAAGAAAATAATATACCGCAAGCAATAAAGTGACCATCTCCCTTCTAGTTATGATGACTCTATTATTCAGTAAAGCCTAAAGTTTTCTTAGATAAGCAAATGTGCTCCTAATAATAGATATAGATATAAAATGCTATACATTAATAACTATCAAGATTCAATTTCCTTCAAACTTGAATAATTTATACAATGAGAAATTTAATATAAGTGACTTATATTACACAAATATTCTATAGTTTAACAAGACATATCTTATTTATAAAGACCAGTTCAATAGCATCATCGGGAGCAAAAGCAACATAGTTTTCACAATATAATGAAATAAAACATAATAAAACTATGATAATAGACATCTCAATCACTATGGAAATAGACATCTCAATCTACCCCGTCACTATGGTAGATCATTGGAGTGTCCTTGCTTCTACAGTTGAGATTTTAATGGAGCAGAAGCAGTAGCAATAACATGATCTTTATCTCTCCCCGTTTCCAAGAAAGAGGACTCAGCAAATATATCTTCTTCTTGTGAAACATAATCATTGTGAACAAAAGAAAATGAGGTTGGAAAAGGAGAATTTGCATCCACTTTCATTCAATAGGCATCAAAATCCAAGCCAAAGATGTCACGAAACACATGATATATATGTTCTTCTCTCGAACATCTATGCACAAGTGAGCAGGTGGTGCGAGCGGATAGTAAGGAAATTGATGAAAGATAAAAAAAAATTAAAAAGGTTGTGAGATGTAGTTGGATTGAAGGCCATAAAATGTTATGTGTGTTGTATAGAAGATAGATCACATTCATAGACACAATAGATATATGAATAGAGAGCTGTCTATTATAATGCAAAAATGACATGGAATGGAATAAATGGTAGTCTTCTCACTGAAGCGTGTCAGGGTTTATGTCATGCCCAGAAATCCACTACTAGGCAGACACAACAAAGTTACTCTATTAAACAAACAGGTGCCTATTCAAACAGGAATAGGAGATAGATGCCTATCAAAATTAAGATGCTTTATAATCCAGAATACTCTTCTGATCTAGTTTCATCTTACATTTCAGCTTTTTATTTTTAAACACAAAAATATGTTATAATGTGCATTTATTGAAAACTTCTTAAATCTAAGAAAACTTGTTTACTTAGATCTCTTTTCTTTTGCAAATGTAAACTAAACTTAAACCATATGATTTACATAGGCTTGAAGCTAAAATTCAGAAATATGATTAAATCATTTACTAGAAAATAAGCATTTACAATATTAAAATTCTTTTCATATTTTCACAAATTCATGTAACAACCACATATTTCTTTTATAATTGCAGAAATTTTACGTACAATGAAATATCTATTCATGATAATAAATACTTTAAAATGCACCTAATGCTAGTATCTTCATACAAGAGGATCAAATCAACCTTTATTTACAACTTTTCTCTTCATACATTTACAAGTTCATGAGAGTATACTTTGAATAGAACAAATTTCTTCAGGCTTGTCACCTAAATTAGTCCTTTAATTTTTATTTCTCTTTCAATTTCAAACAGCAACTTCATCCTTTCATACTCAAGCAAAACCTGCAAAAGAAAGCTTTGTAGGATGGCCATGGGAAGCTCACCTCCCAGCCTAGGCCTTTACAAGACCACCCCCAAGCTAGGAGAACCATTGCTAACCCAAGTATGCATGAAGCCAAATGACACACAAACACAACATAATGTACACATAGAACACCCTCCCATGGCTAACACAAGGAGCTTGAAATAAAGCTTCCTAAGGGTGAAGGTGGACCAAGTACCCATTGGGAGACAAGGCTAGAGATGAAAATGCAAGCCTTGAACAAGGCAATAATTTTTGCATACAAAAGCAACATAACTCTTCTTCACAACCCAAATCAAAACAGCCAAACATGGCTAAATCCCTTATGACCCCCAAGCATATCAATGTTGCTAGCCTACCATGGACCCCATAATCCATGGTGCATCCCTCTCTCCCAAGGAGAGAGACTCTACACCAAGAGGGTTGTCAAACTCCCTTCCCCCATAAGGCCACTCTTCCCTCCCAAGGGTGAGTGAGGCCTTGAACAAGAATCCCTTAAACAACACACAAAAAGATAAGAGAAAATACATGCAGATTTTTACTTCACATGTCAACACTTCATACTACAAAATCAGCATACCAGCAAGAACATACACAATGAAGCATGAACAAGAACTATCTTTCTTCAATCTTTCATGG
Source organism: Thuja plicata (assembly GCA_018584345.1). Classification (NCBI taxonomy): domain Eukaryota; kingdom Viridiplantae; phylum Streptophyta; class Pinopsida; order Cupressales; family Cupressaceae; genus Thuja; species Thuja plicata. The sequence continues at coordinate 181,556 of MU223787.1, read as the reverse complement.
AAGACATAAGAAAGACACCATGAAGGAGAAGTGTAAATATTGAGAACTACCAACCTTGCAATAGAAGTTATGGAAATGAATACTGAAGTAGAGCCCTTCCCTTTTGTTCCTCCTTCCTTTTCTCCTCAATTCCTTAGTAGTCTCTAGAGTTAGAGAGTGGGTGATTGAGAGAGATATCTCCAATTTCTCCTCTATAATCAAAATCCTCCCATTCTTCCAATCCTTGGAAGAAGTGTGAGCTCCTATTGGTCACTCTTCCCAAACCCTCACACATTACAAGAATAAAGGTTCTTTAAAAGATAGTGGCATGAAAAGTAGATAAGGTTTGTCCTCCCAATGAAAGTGATCTTCCCAAGGCATGCTTCCCATTAAGATTTTCGGCCATCATGGATAAGTAACTTTTTGGAGGCTTCCCAAGGCCTAAATAAGGTATCCTATGGTCAAAAAGTCTCCTAACCCATAGGTACATGAAGTGGGCTAGTCAAGAATAGGCTAAACTCAACCCTAGGTGGCCATATAACCCCTCAAAAACCCCAGTTAATATTACATACGAATTTCAATGGATATGACTCCACCTTGGGCTCACAAACCAAGTGGTCCTTATAGGAAATAGAGCTAGGTACCTAGTGGGAAAGGTGGGTCCTCAAGATTTCCAAGTGGACATGCCATGACACATCATTTTTACAACAAGTGTGCTAATTGGCACTACATAACACATCACAACACAATTGGCAAGTCCACTTGTAAATCTCATAATTTAAATGAATGCAAATGCAGATAAAATACACACCATACACTACATGAAGGAAAATACATTACAACGAGGTTTTGTCTCTTCAATAGACGCAACCTTAGCTTTACAAGATTCACATAGGGGTTAGTCATGATTCTCTAAAAAATTCCATAGCCATTATTCCTTCACACTCAATTTAAACATCAGTAACCTCAAGAAGTATAATCATCGAAATTCAAGATGCAAAATCAACATTAACATTAAATTATCTATCACATGAGGTACATTCTTTTAGTCTATATAATCCTTTTAATTGTCACTTTAATCATTACTTTCAAATGAACAAATGTAAATTGAATCAGGGAAACATAATCTCATTAACTCAAATGTTACACTAATCATTCCAGATCTATCATGATGTAGTTTTATCCAATTTACATAAGCATTAATTTTGTCAATTGAAATCATTTATCAAGTAACCAAATCATCAAGAAATTCTCATAATAATGTCCTGAAGGTTCATCAATATACTTCATCACCTAACCTTTAACCTTCATAAAATTTCACATTGCAACAATAATTCAAATTGTGGTTAATCATTTTCCTAAACAACTCATATCAGCATATATTTATATCCAAATTGTGACAACTTAGTATTTAGCTAAATCAATCATCAAAATGTCAGTCGTAATGTATCACAGGGTTAACATTGTGAGTATAGAAAGCATCATAAAATGTAATGTATTCATATCTACTAAAATTGAACCTTGTCATGAGGGTAAAAATCTTCTTAATTAATCATAACTTAAGCCAATTACTAGGTCTACCATAAATATAATGGAAAAGCTATGATGGGTCTAGGGTGAGGCCTCACATCACCCCCCCTAGGCATGAATTTCCTCCTGGAAGTTACCCAACTTAGGGTTAAAGTTCCAGGGTTGACATCTAGTTTAGTTCATTGGATAAATTTGAAACATTGATTCCATACAACAAGGATTTATAACTTTGATACATGTTAAGGCTATGTTTTACCTTATTTTAATCAATTCTAACATTTAAAAGTATAATCTTTGTATGATTGAACTGTCTATCCAAACATCACAATCTAATATTATTCTACATAGTTACCATATCTGCTTCTAGCAACAAGATCACACAAGGTAATTCTTCTAACACACCAATGTTGGTTCTGAGGTCACAAGGATTGCACAAAAAGAATGAGACATCTTCCCTATAACATAACTCATATGTATTCTAACATCATTCTAGATTTTGACCCCTACAAACTTCAATATCAGGAGTATAAGTCCAATATTAAGCTAAAAGTATCATTTGTCACTCTACAAATCCCTAGTTTATACCAACTTCCCATTATATTTGTTGATAATATCATAATATCTATGCGAAAAGATCATAGATTAGTTTTACAATGCCCTAACATAATGCGACCCATACAACACAACACAACAAGAGACCCCCACATGGGCTTCAAGTATGTCCATTCACAATGCTGATGACAAGGGACGCTTCTCTACAGTTTCTTATGACCCATGGAACTTTTCAATTGAGTTTATTTTTATTAATTTTTCCTGTATGAATTCTTTTATTTATTTTTTATATATGTAATAATAAATTGTGAAGATATATATATATATATATATATATATATATATATACATAATATAAAATATTTTTGTTATGTTGCTTTGTTCAATAATATTTAAAAAAATTAGAAAAAATAAAAGTAATTAATGTGAATAAAATTAAAAAATAAAATAATTCTTAATTAAAATAAAATAACTATTACATAATAAATTTATCATGAGATAATTCTTTAACAAATAAAATAAATTTTAGTAGAAATATAATTATTCATAGGGTATATGCACCAAGATGGGGGACCAAAAAGGTGCCAAATAACTTTTAGAAGAAATGATACTTTATTGCAATACGTTTAGTCTTAGTGTGCATCACGGGGTTCTTTGAGATGTTAATAGCACTAGTTTTGTCATAGTAGATAATAACTAGTTCTTTGATTTCCTCCTTCATACCTGACAACAGTTGTTTGAACCATATGATATTTGAACAATTCACTACAACAGCAACATACTCTGTCTCTACAGTAGACTGAAAAATACAATTTTGTTTCTTACTGGTCCAAGAGACTAATCTCTTTCCAAGGAATAATGCTCCACCACTTGTGCTCTTTCTGTCATCAACACTTCCTGCCCAATGAACATCAGTAAAAGTCTTCAAATCAAATTTTCCTCCTTTCTTATACCATAATCCATACTCTTTATTACCCTTAAGATATCTCAAAATTCTTTTGATAGCCATCAAATATTCCCTCTAGGATTAGCTGAAAACCTTGCAACAATACCAACTTCTAATGCAATTTCAAGTCTAGTGTGAACAACATATTGAAGTTTACCAATCATGAATCTGTAGGTAGTCTGATTTACCTCTTTTGAATCATCATCCTTAGACAACTTATGTATATTAGGCATAGGTGTTCCAACTAGTCTGGAATCTTCCATTCCAAATTTCTTTAGTATCTCTTTGATGTATTTAGACTAAGTAATGTAGATACCATCCTTCATCTGATAAACTTGTAAACCAACAAAGAATTTGATTTCACCAAACATAGACATCTCAAATTCCTTACTCATAGCTTCGGAGAATACTTTGCATAAATCATCATATCCAGTAAACAGTATATCATCAATAAATATTTCTGCTAATAGTATTTTGTTCTGAGGTTCTTCTTTGATGTACAAGCTACTATTGTCATTAGTTCTCTAAAATCCAATACTTATCAAGTAACCATGCAATCTTTCATACCAGGATCTAGGATCTTGTTTCAGTCCATACAAGGCTTTGTGCAATTTGCAAACTCTATTCCTTTTGTTAGGATCAACAAAACCTTTAGGTTGCTCAATATAGACTTCTTCAAGAATGCAGATTTTACATCCATTTGATATACCTTGTATCCTTTGTGAGCAGCATATGCCAAAAGAGTTATGACTCCTTCAAGTCTTGCAACAAGGGAAAAGGTTTCTCCATAATCAATACCCTCTTCTTGAGCATATCCTTTACATACTAATCTTTCTTTGTTTCTAGAAACTTCACCTTTTTCATTCATCTTGTTTCTGAAAACCCACTTAGTACCAATCACATTCTTGTCTTTTGGTCTAGGTACAAGACTCCAAGTTTTTTTCTTTTCTATCTGCTCAATCTCTTAATTCATGGCTTCTATCCAGATTTCATCATTCAATGCATCTTTAATAGATCTAGGTTCAATTTCACTAAGCAAACATGTACCTTTAATTTTTTTCCTTGTTATTACACCTTCTGTCTGATCTCTAATTATTTATTTAGGTGCATGATGCCTTCTGACATATTTTGCAAGTAGAGGTTCCTTCATCTATGATTCTAGACTTGATCCACTTGGTTCACCATATTCAAATATTCTATTTTTTCTTATGTCTGATGCTCGCGTTCCATTGTCTAATACTTGGGCACCTCTGTCTGAGACTCAGGTGCCTCTGTCTACGACTCAGTTCCCTTTATCCGAGACTCGATTTCTTTAGTTAGCAGCGCTGGTTGCACAGGTTGCAACAAGATTTGTGTAGATGAATTCAATGGTTGACAATATTATTGTCCAATCACCATTGTATGTGTCTTAGGTATAGTATCAGGTTCATAATACACAAAATTTCTAGTCCTTAGGCTCTTTATTGCCCTGTTCTTCACTTCTCTCTGCAAACTCGTCAATTTTAACAAGTAAAATTTCTATGAATTTATGAGCATCAAGGTTCAAAAATTTATATGCTTTGATTTTGCAGTAGCAGCCTAGGAATATACCTTCATCACCTTTTGCATCAAATTTTCTATTTCTTTCTTCCTTCAAGATGTAACATTTATTTCCAAATACTTTGAAATAATGAACATTGGGTTTATAGCTATACCATAATTTAAAAGGTGTCTACTCAATACCTTTCTTCAATTGAACTCTGTTAAAGGTATGAATTGTAGTGTTGATGGCCTCCTTTCAGTATTTTGTAGCAACATTCTTTTCAATCATCAAGGTTCTTGCACAATCCATAATGGATCCGTTTCTTCTTTCTCCTATCCCATTCTGTTATGGAGTACCTGGGGCAGATACTTGTCTCTTGATTCCTCTTTCATTCAATAGTTCATTGAAATCTTTAGAAATGAATTCACCTCCTATGTCAGATCTCAAGCATTTAAGTTTCTGTCCTGTTTCCTTTTCAAATCTGGCAAGGTACCACTTAAACTTCTGAAAAGCTTCTAATTTTTGTTTGAGAAACATTACAGTCATCATTCTAGAATGGTCATCAACAAATAGAATGAAATACTTCTCACCTATATAACTTTTTGTTCTGATTGGTCCACACAAATCAGTATGCACTAATTCCAAGACTTCTTCTGTATGGTAATTCTTGCTCTTGAAACTAGTCTTGCCCATGTTCCCAATTTGACATTGTTTGCATATTGCTAGTTCAGGTTTCTTCAAAATAGGAATACCTTTTACTCTTTTTTTCTTTCTTATGTTGACCAAGTTATCAAAGTTCACATGACATAAGATTTTATTCCATAACCATCTTTCTTCTACTTGTGCAATAAAACATAAACTTTCATTGAGATCAAGATAAAATAGATTACCTTTTGTTTGCCTACCAGTTCCAACTAGGTTTCATTTACCATCTAGGAGCTTGGCCTTACCATTCATGAATTCTACCTTGAATCCAATGTTATTCAGTTGTGCCACACTTAGTAGATTATGCCTTATCCCTTCAACCCAATAAGAATTATCACATTTGATTCCTTCAGTTAAAGCAATACAACCTTTACCTTTCACATAGCAAGGTTCATCATTCCCAAAATTGAAACTCCCACCATCATAGTGCTCAAGACGTTCAAATTTGGTTTTATCACCAATCATGTGATGAGAACAACCACTATCAATTATCCAAGTGTCATTATTGATACTATGAGAGTAAAGTGCAGTATTTTCATTATCTTCATTGTCTGATTCATCCTTAATAGCAATGTAAACCATTTCATCTTCATCTTCATCACTATCAGAATCTTTAGCAATATAACAAGATTTCTTACCTTTGTCCTTTTAGCTTTTTTAATTCTTGAAATCTTTCTTGCCTTTGTACTTGTTGAACTTTTTCTCATCTTGGTCTTATTTGTTTGTACACTTAGCAACAATGTGACCAACCTCATTACATGAAAAGAAAATCAATGGTACTCTTCCTTTTGTACTTTCCTTTGGAAACCCTCTTTGCAAGTAATGCTTCAATGATTTCTAGATCTTCATCATCAGATTCATAATCACTGTCATTGTCAATCTATTTTCCTTTCATCTTATCGAGATTTAATTTATCTTTGAATGCAGACTCAAAATTTCTAGGATTATGAGAGTACTTGTCAAAGTTATCCAACTCAAAAGTTGTAAGTCTTTCAACCAATGCATCTAGAGTTATATCATTACTGCACCTCATCTCTTGAATATATGAAACTCTAATAGCATAGATAGGAAGAAAATTCTCAATACCTTACCAACCACTATTTTGTCTTCAATTATTCCACCGGCAGCTCTGATGGCAGTGACACTTTTCATGATTCTTTCACTATATTTTGTAATGTTTTCTCCTTATTTCATTTTTATATGATCAAATTGACCTCTGATACTTTTTTCTTTGGCTCTCTTTACATTGTCATATCCTCCATGTATATCATGTAGTTTCCTCCATATATCATAGGCAGTAGGGTAGTCCTTGACTTCATCAAATTTGGCATAGTTGAGTGAAGAAGCTATATCAATCATCATTATGTTATGATTCTTCATGTCCATCATTTGTTCCACATACATAGGTCTCGGTGGTTCCACATACTTGTGATCTAGGAATTGTAAACCAGTGTCTCCAATAGTAGATAGATGTAGCCTCATCAAATCTTTCCATGCAGCGAAGTTGTCTTTGTTAAGCTTAGGGATCTCCCTTTTGTAAGACATCATTGATCTTTAGCTTAGGCCTTTAAACCTTCCCTGAAATCACCAAGAGCTCTGATAACAATTATTGGAAATGAGTTGAGTAACTGAGAGGGGAGGGGTGAATCAGTTACCACAAAACAAAATCCAAGTCCCTTAGATATCTTACACAAACTTTTCATTGTTGCTCGGTTAACATAGATATTCTACTATCACTTGGTTAACATAGAAAGTCTTTAGATATTAACTGTGATTATCCTTTAGTAATTAACTATAGAAACATAAACCACAAATAAAATAAATTATACATAGATAACACCAAGATTTAACATGGAAACCCAATATGGGAAAAACCACCAATTGCAACTAGTTATTATTTTTCACTCTTCTGAAGTGAGCCCTGTTAGGAGCCAACCCTGTTAAAGGTTACAATAACACACTGTTAGGTGTGACCCTTTTAGAGGATTTAATCACCCTATAAGGAGTGGCCGTGTTAGAGGTCTTCAAACACTCCAATGTAGAAATGTCACCTTGTGAGAGGATTTACAAAAGACTGTTAACTCTACTCTGTAAAGAGATTTTTGATCACTGCTACAATTGTTTGAGAGTAACAATCGATTGACCTGTTTGTCGAAGAAACTATCTTTGTTGATTCAGATCTCTGCTCTGGCTTATAAGACTTGATCCTTACTGATCGGATATTATGTTGCAGCTCTGTATGTTATGTTCTCAATCAGAATCCCATCTGATTTTCCCTCCACACTTCATGTCATAAAAACACATCTCTCACTTTTTCAATCCAAACTTGACCTTATATATATATGATAAGCCTTGTTAAGTCAGCCTTAATAACCTTTCAGATAATCAATAAAACTTAAGTCTGTCGGCTACATATAACCAATTAACCATAAAATATAAACTGCTGTTAGTCGGCTGTCACTAAAAGCATAACTTGGTTAATACTAAAATCCTTCAATGCCCTACCAAAACTGTAATGCCCGAGTGAACTCGGTTAGAACTGAAAATCACTTTGGTCTTCTTCAATGCCTAAGAGAGCTTGGAAAACACTGACTATGCTCAGATAGGATTAGACATTTGTGTAGACATCACTACATGTATAGTGTAAACATCAATGACAATACACAATTGAATAATTGTCATCAACAGAAGGGTGGTTTATCACGACTTTCTTTCAAAAAGTAATATCTTCCTATCTTGAAAGGTTTTGAAGTTTTGTGAAATTTTGTAAAATGAGTTAGCTTCTAAAATTCCAAAGGTTGTTTCATAGGGCGCAACAAGTCTCATACATGTGAAACTTCTCAACTACTCTTATTTAGGTGTGAGCCCTTTAGGGATCAATAGGTAGGACTACACAATTGGATTCCATGTATTGGTAGCCCTTTATATTATTTTAATTCTTTGCAAATAAACTCATTACTTCTTATTTGACCTTCATATTCTTCTATTTAGTGTTTCTTATTTGGTAATCTTTAAGGAAATAGATGGGATTATAGTTTAAATGTTGAAATTACTTTACATCAATATCAAATTTGAATATTGGTACTTAATTTAGTTACTCATATTTTGGTGTTTGAAGTGGTTGTATGTAATCCTAGAGTGGGCATGTTCACCCCTTAGCTACAACCTCTAAGAGTCATTTGTGCATGCAACCAATCTAGTTCATATTCCCTACAAATCAATCAATTATAAGTATGTGCCCATCACATTACATGAGGACATAATGAGTAGAGTATAGAGGGCATGGATGTGTGTAACTAGTTCATATTCCCTAGAAATCTATCAATTTTAACTACGTGCCCATCATATTACATAAGTACATCATGAGTAGGGTATAGAGGGCATGGATGGGTGTAAGGAGTGATTTATATGACTTAGAATGTATGCAATGTTCTAGTGATGTCCTAACTATAGTGGTAGGAGTTCTTTAGGAAGTGATTAACAATTGAGGCTAGCATTATGTAAAACAAACATTGAAGAAAAAGCATATTAATTATAAGTATGTTACATGACAACTTATAGGAAATGAAATCTAGGGCATTGAATGGTCCTGGGTTTGAGAATACAAATGAATAAGTCAAGTGAAAGGGCCATGTTGACTTATGAACTAAACCCAAAATTCATTCTTTGGTGCAAAGAAAACCTCTCAACACCAATACAAATCCACATACATAAAAAAAAAATTGCAAATCAATTCCACAAATTGATTTGATTGACTCAAAAATAAAACTACACAATGTCAACAAACAAAATATACAACATAAAATTACATATTTGACATTTTATGGCCCTTTCATTACTCACATATCTCTCTATTTTTATTCAATTCATAATCAGCCCCCTCTATTCGAATATACATCCCCTCCCCTTATTTCTTTAATGATGTGAAAAACTCATTATACTAATATTTTAGAACAGTCCCAAAAATAGACTGCTCTCTTCTTTTTTTCCCCTTTCACCCATGTTGCTTTTGCTTCTCTTCTTGTTGCTTTTATCTCTTCTTTAAGGAACCCTTTTTACCTTTCCATATGACTACAATTTATATTTTAAAATATTAAACTAGCAGTCACATGCTATTGTGCATGCAACGGTGAGCCGATAGGAGATTTTATTTTTTAGGAAGTAAAATTAGTTTGTACAATGTACAAAGTAGATCACTAATGCTATACATAAGAAATCTGAAATTAAATTAAATTAAATTAATATAAAATATACTCAAAATAAATATATTATTAAAATTAACTAAACTAACTAATTTTATTTATGAGTGCTAAAAAAATCTATGAAAATCCAAAAATTATAAATCTTCAGCTAGTCCATTCAAAGAGAGGTCCATTTGAAAACCTTTGAGTGTCTGACCAATAATTATAAATCATGTAATTCTTGCTCGTCCAACTAAGTTGTTTCATCTATGTGCTACTCAGTTCACTCCACCATGATTTGGTAGCACAAAATTTAGCAAAAGGGGAAGTGGGGACACATGCATACATACTCAAATTGTTGAAATGAATGGAGCTTTGGTCTAGTAGATCTTCACTAGGCCACCTCTGGTGACCCAAATATTTCCATCCCACGGGCTTCCAAATAATCTCATCACTTTCCTATCAGGATATGCTACACCCAAAGTTTTGTTGTTTTAAAACACTCTTATAGCTCAACAAAAAATCTGCATAGTACCATGTATTATATTTTATAGTCGTTGTGACTATGAAGAAACATAAATTAGTTTATGTTTATCCATAGTCATAGTCACTATTGATAACATGCTATGATGATAGTAAATAATTTCTTATATTTGTTTCTATTTATTATTCATTAAGTCATGTATTACATGATGATATAGTTCATATTTGTGAGGATTTCTTGCCTGATGATTTTGATTTATACTCATGCATATTTACATATTAAACCATATTCAATGTTCCTTAGATGATTCATCTTGTGAGGAGTGTAGTGATAATAATTTATGCAAATTACCTTCTTTTATTAAAAATAATATTGTTTACGATTATAGTTGTCTTACATATTATGTTGGCTTTATTATTATTTATTACGATTCTTTACTTGTCATACATTACACAATAATAATAAATAAATAGTGTGTTCTTCCTTTCATCCTTCAATTCCTTCATCTCTTATTATTTTATCAACATTATTGAAGAAGCCAAATGCTAATGCTAATGCAAAATATTTGATGGCTTTTAAGTTTTTTTTTATTCAAGTAGTAATGGGAGATCATTGGGGCCCAAAGAAGTTTAGGTTATTATGAAAGATATCTATAGTCATCATTAGTGCAATTTATTCTATCTTTTGATCTATAATTTTAAATCAAGGGAAAACTACCAAAATATTTAAATTTATGACATGACACCTTATAGATAAAAAAGATAAATTTTAAATTTTCTTAAAATTATATATATAAATCATCTAATGCTACAATTAGCAATGCTTAACTATGCAATGACACAATATTCAAAAACAATTCCATCTTATTTTCCAAATACTTAGACATTATTTATTTAAATCCTTGATCAAATGAATAAATACCTAGACATTATTTATTTAAATTTGATCAAATGAATAAGTAATATTAAGCTTGATATTCACAAATTTTGGATTTGATAAAATAATTGAAATAAGTAAGGAATGAATTCATATCATAATATGAAGACAAATTTATTATTTCACTTCCCAATTATTTAATGGGATATAAAACCATTCATTCTATTTTTTTTTTAAAATATTACAAATGAAATATTCTCATTTTCTAATTATTTAATATAAAGAAATAAGAGAAATTTACCTTCTTAAAATTTTATAAAACAAAAATCACATTGTAAATGAAATATTAACTTTCTAATTATTTTATAGAATGAATTAAGAGAAACTCACCCTCTTAAAACTTGTCTTTTTAAAATTTTATAAAAACCAAAAATCATATTCTATTATGAAATTAAAATTATATAAAACAAAAATACATTAAAAGAAACTTTCTATTTTTCTTTTATAACACAAATTTACATTCTATTAATGAAAAGAAAAGAGGCTAACAATTTTCCGCATAAAAATTATTTTTGTGCATGCAACCGTGAGATAGGAGTTTTGATCTTCAAGAAAGTGATATGTTTTGTACAATGCACTAATTCATAAAGGTAAAATTCTGAAATAACATCAAACATAAGCATTAATAACTTTCTATTTTACTTTTATAACACAAATTTACATTCTATTAATGATTCGTGGATTGAATGAAGAATACCATGGTTTCATGCAAAAGAAATCTCCTGACCCATTTTCCAATATCCATTCTTTGTCCTCTAGAGCTTCAATTTTGAGTATAATTTTTTTTTAAAAACCCCTAGAATAGGGGAAAATACATATTTCCTCTTTTAAAGAGTCTTTCCAATTATTTGAAACCCAATAATACATGTCACTTAATTTAAGCCAGAGCTTTGTAAATCACCAAATTAAAGCATTTCTTTAAAAGAATTCTTCCCTATCACGTACTGGACCATCCAAAAAATTTCAGGAACATAGGAAGATTGATTTAGGTGAACAACAAAGTCGTGGAGAGCTGAATCACCAAACCTAGAATAGTATACTTGAGGATAAACAACACAACTTTTATTAATTCAATATTTGTAGATTACAATTTCAATATGGAGTTGCTTCTATTTTACATAAAAAATCAAACATAATAGAAATTTGTAATAGATATAGAACATCAATGAAATAAGCCATAAAATCAAATCAAAACAAAACAAATTGAAACAAAACCTTGACGTCTCATGATTTAACATAAAAAAAGGTTTACTCATAAGATTAAATTGAAAACAAAAAATCACAATACCATACCTCAAGATAATCAATTTCCATCCATTTAGGGCTAACAATTCAACCCTTTTGATCATCAAAATCATAATTATACTAACTTGTACAACTATTTTTTCATGTGAACTACTTGAAGTAAGATACCAATTTATAAGTTATACCCTTTCAAACTTAAAATCTAATATTAACCAAGATTTGGTCAATAAATTAATCGTATTTATATCCTTGTTACATTTATCATCTTAAAAACTCATTGTTCAACAATATTTTCAAATCATTACTTTAAACCATACAAGCAAATTCATGTTTGATTTACACTAAAACTTATTTTTAATCTATAGCTTTGATTGTTCCATCTAATCTCCTATGTGTGGTTTCTACATTGTATGGAAGTTCACATGCCTTCAAAATCACATATACACATTTATATTTGCATTACAAAACATATCTCACATACAAATTACTTTCAAATATTAAACAGTTAGGCTTATATACATTCAAGGTTTTAAACATTCTTTGTTAAAATAGGATTAATAAATTGAGTGTACAATTCATTGAATACTAATAGTTTCACATCATACCATTAGATCACTAGTCATGTTCAGGATGCCATGTTCTTTACTATCACAATCAATATACGAATATTGAGAGATTTACCTCAATGTACACAATTACTTTGAAACTACACAAAGTTGCATAACTATTATCTTAAGCATGATCATCATGCAATTCATTAATCAATAAATCAAGACATTTATATACCCCAAGAATGGATAGTGCACGGTACTAGAATAAATATCATTTAGGGTTTTTTAATTTCTAGTTATAGCTTTCAACTAATATATGTTGTTCATATTTTCTACATGACAATTGAGTCATAATATATACAATGTGATCTTTATCTTGTACAAGAAATCCTTCCATATTTGTATACTCTAAATAGAGCTCATCATTTATCTTTACCAAATGCACAAGTCTCTGTCTTTACGCTTTATTCTTTATTTGATTATCACATTTCTCACCACTATCACTATTTCCTTTCACAAGAATACCACACTTAGCCAATCATTGACTACAACTAACTATTATTTAACTTATATAATCATTAATAATCTTACTTGAATGAGCATTATAATGAGATCATATTCAAAATTTGAACAAGTGGCAATATAAATGAAGTACAAGACAATGCAGAGTGTCCTAACACAGTGCAAAAATCCACTTTGTAAATAGTTTGTGAACAATCTAGTGACCTTACGTGACATCATTCTAATTCTAAATCTACCAACTCTTCACTCTAGGTTCTACCAATTTTTTATTCTATGAGACAAAGAAGAACATTCATCCTTATGCCATAAGCACACCTCAAATACTTAAGGAATAAATCCAATATCTCAAGACAATGAACAACATATAACTCCATTTAAAGTTAATAAATTTATTATAAATCTTGTGTATAATAGTCCCCTTAACAATAATGTCTTATAAATTCTATCCATCATGAATAATTCTTAGTCATTGAGTCTTATAGAATGCAACTAGCTAATCAAAATCCCGTGACTAGACACATGTGGAAACATGACAAGAGTTTACACATTACCACAAATGTGCATACCAAATTTGATGAGATTAAACAAGATATAACCCAATTAAAAGTTTAAAAATTTATTATAAATCACATGTAAGATAATTTACTTAAAACAATGTCTTTACAATTTCATCTTCAATGAAGATTTCATAGTCATTGAGTCTTAGAGAATGCAATCAGCTAATCACAATCTTGTGACTAGACACATGTTTCCATTAACTAGAGTCTACACATTGCCACAAATTTGCATACCAACCTCAACAACCTCACAAATACTATAGCAACATAATTCAAAGTTGTCTAAAGTTCCCAATAAGTGTAATTAAATTCTATAGATGATAAGACACAAGGTCAAAAAAAACCCTATACTACTTCCATTTATATAGGAATTCAATATTAATAATATAATTAATGGCAATATTATCAACATATTGTCACTTAACGCCAATTTCATCAAGCCTATGCAAATGAGACTGTTGGTGAATTAAGGTATTTTAACTTGGTTATTTCTCACCTAGGTATTAATTACACTTTACTTAATCTTACTTAGGGACCACTTACCATCTTTTAAGAGAATTTCCACTTTAGGTGGTGTTATCATGTTATCACATTCTACTTTATGTGTTGACTCCATCTTTAGTGCACTTATCACCTTATCACTCTCCATCTTTATTGCACATACTTTGTTACACATTGCAGAATGATCCACCTATGGTGGACATGTGATTCCATATTATAAGATGATTCACCTCAGGTGGACATGTGATTCCACCTTGGGTGGGTGATAAGGTGTCCCTTGATTATCATGTAATGAGACAACAACACTTGTCATTGTCTTATTCACTCCTTTGTACTCACCTTGGTTTAATAACTAAAGGGTCTCCTATGTAATTTTTAATTCAAGTTAATTCAAATACAGTCAATCCAATCTAATTGATTCTATTGCATTCTTTGTGAGAATGCAATTTATTCTTATCATGTTATTTCTCTCTTGTTATTGTGTTTTCCATTGCCTCTAGATCCTGAGTGGCTACCTTCGTAGACAAATCTTACATTGTATAAGAGCTTGTAGAGTGTCATTGGATAGTCTTTTGAGAGATTTGAGTACATATTTTGGTGGATTTTAGGGGTCCACTTTGTTGCTTCTATCATAGGGAAAAATTGAATCTTGTTGGTGCAAATCAGAGGTTGGCATCACATTGAGGATGTTCAAAAACCCCAAGATCAACTTTTGTTTCATCCAAATAGGACAGCGGAGGCCAAACTATAACCATTTGAATTTTGGAGGTACAATGGCGATTCAGGCGTCATAATTACGCAGACAATTTTCAAACAATGATATCTCTGTCGTTTAGAATTTTTTTCGAGCAATACTTTTTTATTTGGGGTAGAAATTTGTACTCCACACAGTGGTTAAGGTGGTTTTTGATCTTAGTGCTTGATTTTTTTTAAATATTGTATAATCCCATTTTTTGCAACTTCCAAGGCCTCATTCGGGTTCATATGGACTCCTTTAAGGTGCAATTTTTTGAAAGTGCATAATTTTTTCTGTATTTTATAATGGTGCTATCATTTTATAGTGATTATGATAAAAAAAATTATGTATAGGCAAGAAAATTGTCAAATTTGTAAACATGCAACAAGATTGTTAGGATCCAACCACAAAAAAAAATCTAATTGCATTAAATCCTACACCTATCAAAGAGAGATAAATAAATAAATCACACACAAAACATCAAATAATAAATATAATCAATGCACATAATTTCACCAATGCTTCTTCCTTATTTCTCTCCTTTTCAATGTAATATAGCTCTGAAATTTTCTCTCAATGTGACAACATGAAAATTCAAAAATTGTGGTTAAGGAAATGATGAGGAATCACCCTTTTTATAGAATTCTAGACTTCAATAAATGGTTTTGATTAAGGGTCACAAATTGATAATGAATGGCTAAGATTAATTAGGACTGGATTCATTGAATAGATGACTAAGATAGATTGATTGTTGATTGGCTACATGACAGGGTTGATTGAATAGATAATTTCACTGATTGACTGCATGAATGAAGGCTAAATATCTAACTCACTGCATTAATTATAAGACTGACTTGATTGAAAAGATGAACTATTAGTTAGTGGACGTTGAAGGGGTGGAACAAAATAATGTAATTATAATTGTGTATGAGGGAGAGTAAATAAAATAAATATTCTATTTATTCTTAGAAGTCTTAGTTAGCATTGGAAAAGTGGAATAATTAAATAATTAAAATTTATTCAATTATAGGAGGAATCTTTAGTACATTAGATAATTAAAATAATTATTTAATTGTGGTGACAAAATAAGAAGCAATAATTTAATTAAAAAACATAAATTATTTAATTAAAATTGGAAAAATGGAATTAATTAAATAATAGAAATTATTTAAGTAATTTTAGAATAATACTTAGTTAATTAAATAATTAAAATTATTTAATTATAAGAATATTAGAGAAATATTTAATGAATGTTCAATAATTAAATAATTAATTAAAATTATTCAATTATGAGAATTGGAGGGAAATGACAAATTTGAAATTCAAATTGAAAGAATGACACAAATAAATTAAATAACAAGATTATTTAATTAATTAAGACAAAGATTAGTAAAAATATCACTTGTAGGCGACAAGACAATTTTTAGTGTCTACAAATTGTACTTTCAAATTTTGGTTTAATTTTAAAATTGTAATGCATAGACCTTAGTTTGATCTTATGCATAGAGATCTAAGTCTATTATAGCCAAATTGTGGCAATTGTAATCATTGAAATAAAAAGTCCAAGAAGAAAGAAGAAAAAGGAAAGCAAAGAAAAAAAATCTTTATTATTTAATAAAGGTTTTTTGTAAATAAGTTTTTAAAAATTTCAAACAAAATATGAAAATTAGGAACAATCTTTTTTGTCCACCCAATACCTATTGCAACAATTTCTCTTCCATTCAACGGCCAGGGAAGCAATTACTCCTATGTTTTCTTGACACGTCTGTTTGATCGGAGGGTGTCATCAACGATCATTTGCAGTGCATCCTTGGTGGCATCATCATTAGTTTTCAGCTTTCCATCTATGTTGTATTCTCTTGCATCAGTTATGTTGTGCACACACTAATATAAAGTGTCATCATTTATACTTTGTCAGTAATAACATATTTGATGTATTCCTTCTCTACTTAGTAGATTAGGAAGTATCTCGTGAGACTTGATGCATAACTCCATTTGAGAATTAGAATGTACTAATCTACCATTGGTGAGTATCCACTTGATGCTCAAGCAAGTGTCTCCATGCCTAATCTTTATCATATTTCAATGGGTGATTCATAAGTCATTCTTCAGTGACATTGGCACCTCGTTTTGTCACACTTTGACATTCTTGGTGCAACGTTGGCTCTATTTCTTCCCATAGAAGAGTGTTGGTTGTCATCTTGGACCATCTTTGTATGATATTCAACATTGAGGGGGGCTTCATGGTTCTTCTTCTTCTCTATTATGAGGGGGACATTTTCCTCGCATGGGGTTTTGTTCTCCTCATTCTTTTTTAATATTTTTTTCCAATCTCTCTTTCGAGGAGGCGTTTTGTCCCATGTATTTTTATTTTTTTCTCCATTTGTGAGAGATTGTATTGCATTTATACATGGATACCTTATATGGCCTAATATTCGAGACCTATCTTGCATTGTTTTTTTTATAATAATCCTAAGTTGCACTTAAGGGGGGTTGTTGGTGAAAGTAAGGTATTTTACCTTGGTTATTTCTCACCTAGGTACTTATTACATTTTACTTAATCTTACTTAGGGACCACATATGAGATTTTAAGAGCATTTCCACTTTAGGTTGTCTTGTTGTGTTATCACATTTCACTTTTTGTATTGTCTCCACCTTGAGTGCACTTATCACTTTATCGCTCTCCACCTTTGTTGCACATGTTGCACATACTTTATTACACATTAGAGCACTAATACATTTGGGTCTGATTTCTGACAAAAATTAGTCAGAATTCTGACTGCCACTAGTCGGACTTCCGACTAACACGACTGTTGAAAATATTTAGTTGGAAAATTTGACATTTCTATGGTCATCGTAATTCCAACAACCATGGTGTTAGAAAACATGGGTCTACTTTTGGAGAGTTTAGGTCATATTTACGACCCTATCCTTGTCGGTTTAGGTTTTCATGGTAGTTATAATTTTGACTACAATCAGACGAACTATTCCGACCATAGTGTTGTCTGGTGTACAAAATCCTCATCGATTTTTTTGCCTTATTGTCAAAATTCTGATAACATGAGACGAAAGATTGTGATGAAGATGTTGTCAGATTTACAACATCCTCGACGGTTTATATTTGCAATGTTCTAGGAATTCAGATGATATATAATTTTTTTTAAAAAAATCATTGTGATTGATCAAGAATTCCTAGGTTAGGATAATGAAGGAGCTAATTACAAGCCACATTTCACAAAATGTAATGTCTAGCAGAAATTGAAGAGATGACATCATTGTTAATGCATTGGTTGCAAATATTGACTAGAGAATGTATGTGTTTCATTCCATATTTGGATATAGATCCACAGTGGTTTTCAAATATCCTTACTTGCGACAACATGGATCCATGAGTGAGTTCCTTAAGATTCAAATCACTTTGTGACTGCATACACGACTTTGTTTTTATGTAAAGTTTCTATACCATAAATTTATAGGGATAACACTTATTAGCCCATGACCTCAATCCTAGGTGAGACTTAGATTATATAAAGACTAAACACAGACAAGCATCATACTCAAGAGGACTTGATCTTCTTATATTAAACTAAAGAGGACTGTGTTTTTGTATTGAAAAATTTTCACTATCAGGAACCATGCAGAGAATGGGGTGTATGAAGATTAAGATGGTAGTTTTTTAAGTAGACTAGATCGTATTGTGACCTAGTGAGAATGGAATAAATAACTGTATCAGAATTTCTAAATTTCTTTTTCAGTCTTGTTGATTTAGTCTATACAGGGCCTGGTTATTAACAACAATTTCTTTTTTATTAGATTGAATCCTAATGTGAGCTGGCCTGAATGGAAGTAATGCCAAGATGGATGAAGATGCTTTGTTTAAATATTTTAGTGCACTCTAAGTCATATTGAAGAGTGTTGGTCCAGTTAAGTGTTAGACTGAAGACAAAGATTATTTTCACCAAGACTGATGTCACCTAAGGGGCAGAATGAAGAAAAATAGAGCTCTATTCTCTAACCATGCCCAGAGCTCAAGGAATTCAAAAAATTGAATGATAATCAACATAAATTTCATCATGGAGACCAAACTATATTATTATATTTAAAATTTCTTCCAATGAAATTTCATTTAAAATTTTATAACAGTTCTAAAATTTGCTTCTAGGGATGAGTGGGGAGCCAAGATATATCCCTTGTTGTCCCTAAACCTTCTAAGGGAATAGGGACAAGGTTTTGGGGTTGGGGACACATGGTCATGTCACACAGCATATAAGTACCAAGATGATTCCCAAAGTGAAAAACCTGGCAACCAAAAAGTCTGTCATAGAAAAATTCTACTTTTACATTAGAAATTCAAGTATAATGTTGAAAAACATAGTAAGAAGGTGTCCCAGCTCTTCTGGCCAAGTGACACTCATGGGAAATATCTAGTATGAGCACACTTGATCTGCACCTAAATTTGCAAATGGTAAGATTACAATTTAGGTGTAATTTAACAAATTTGAAGTCATATAGACTTAATCTGAACCAAGATTTAGAAAAATCTATGAATAAGCTACAAAAAAGGTATATTCACAACTTTAAAGAATCCACAATGCTAAATTTATTGTTCAATTCCTGAGTGAAGTGTAACTCCTTAAATTCTACTATTCAATAATAAGGCAAAATATACCAACTTTATAACAAAGTGTTCAATAATTGGGTGAAATATAACATGCCACAAGCATGGTTCAATTCTCAGTGTCCAAATTCTAATTTAGCCACCAAAATGACACATAATATCCTAATTCTGAAACAAAAAAATTTTGCACTAAACTTTTTAGCTATATGCAAAAGTTTGCCCTAAAAAAAATGTGTTCTTTGATGCTTTGGAAGAACAAATTGATTTCTTCACTTACGACATACATGTCTTTGAAGCCCGTCAACGCAAGGGTTTTGAGAATCTCACAACCAATGTCTCTCATGCCAACCATCAATATTTTCACCCCCTGTTATGATTATACCAACTCTTAGTCAAATTAGAAACCTAATGGTCACTTCTAGAGCTTCAAATCAAACTTTCCTAAAAACAATTGTACTAAAAGAGTTCATATTATTTTAATGGCTTAAGTTTCTTCCACAAAAGCCATTGAAATTGATAATAAATAAAATTCTAAGGAGAGTAGGAAAATAGGTGTTCAAAGCTTGCAAAAATCACTGCAAGGAGAGTTGAAATGGTAGAAGAAAACAAAGCAATGGTATTTACTATCTTATAGGGGAGCTCAGCGCGTGGAAACCCCGCTAGAAAATGAAAATGAAATTTCATTGGAAACCTTGCGAGAAGAATTTTTTTAAAAATCCTGAGTGATTTCTTCATAGATTGTCATTGGTCAAATTCATTATTGATTCCACATAAACTCCTCACAATTCCCTGCACATCACATCCATTTCATCAGATATATCCAATCAATGAAGCCAATAGAGTCTGTAACAATTTTCACGCTAGCTCCTAACCACTTTCGTACAAAGAAAATAGGATGTTTGGTAGTTTTCATACGTGAGATAGATATGTAAGTTGTGATACTTATGGCCAAGTGACGCTCATGGGAAATAGCTATTATGAGTACACTTGATCTGCACCTAAATTTGCAAATGGTAAGATTGCAACTTAGGTGTAATTTAATGAATTTGAAGTCATATAGACTTAATCTGAACCAAGATTTAGAAAAACCTATGAATAAGCTACAAAAAAGGTACATTCACCACTTTTCAAAATCCATGATGCTAACTTTATAGTTCAATTCTTGAGTGAAGTATAACACCTTCAATTCTAATGTTCAATAATAAGGCAAAATATACCAAATTTATAACAAAGTGTTCAATAATTGGGTGAAATATAACATGCCACAAGCATGGTTCAATTCTCACTATCCAAATTCTAATTTAGCCACCAAAATGATACAAAATATCCTAAATCTGAAAGAAAAGTTTATTTCACAAAAAAATTTATCTATATGCAAAAGGTTGCCCTGAAAAAAAAAAAATTCTTCAATGCTTTGGAAAAACAAAGTGAATTCTTCACTTACGACATGCATGTATTTGAAGCCCATCAACGCAAGGGTTTTGAGCATCTCACAACCAATGTCGCATGTGCTAACCATTAATACTTCGCCCCTTTCCATGATTATACCAACTCTTAGTCAAATTAGAAACCTAATGGTCACTTCTAGAGCTTCAAATCAAACTAATTTCCTAAAAATAATAGTACTAAAAGAGTTGGTATTACTTTAATGGCTTTTGTTTCTTCCAGAGAATCCATTGAATTTGCTAATAAATAAACTTCTAAGGAGATTAGGAAAATGGGTGTTCAGAGCTTGCGGAAAGCACTGCAGGGAGAGTTGAAATGGTGGAAAAAAACATGGCAATGGTATTTACTAGCTTATAGAAAAGCTCAGTGCGTGGAAACCCTGCCAAAAAACAAAAATGAAATTTCATTGGAAACCTTATAAGAAGAATTCATTTAAACTTTTTGAGTGATTTCTGCATAGATTTCCATCAGTCAAAAAATTATGAATTCCACCTATTTAATAATTAAATTATTAATTTATACTTCGAGGACACATAATATAGCTAAATATAATCAATTTGATAAACCATTGTGTACATGCCCCAATCCATTTACAAGATTTTTGAGACCTACCCTAATAGGATAAGATCAAAAAATATCCTCAAAAAAACTAGTAGAAAAGAGAACCATACCTGATATTCTCTGATTCTAGACATACAATGAAGTAGTCAACAAAATGGTAAATATATTAAGAAACATCCTAATGTAAACAAATTGTTGATTTAGCATCAATCACATTGTTAATTATAGCAGAGCTTAAAAGAAGAAAACTTATATGATCTACATAGAAAAAGAAAAAAGAGAAAACTAGTGAAGCTTTGGATGATTGAAAGCATGCTTTGTTGTCGTATATTGTGACACGCATAGAAAACTTACCCGTCATATCAATGGCATTGGCCCTCCTGCTCCATCCTGCTCCAGCGCAACATCCTAGAGAAAAACCCCCAAGTTCCCCCGCCCATAAACCACAATAGCCCAAACCCCAACAAACCACATCTTTAACACCTTCTACTCCAAGAAACTTTGAGAGACCAATAAGATAGAGAATATTGAAAAATAATCCTTCTACCTAATGCTCAAATCAATACTAAATTTGAAATCACAAATGCATAAGAGTTTTACAATGAAGCAATCTAATGAAATAGATCTATCCAAGGAACTAATCAGATGATTGAAATAATAGATTCATCAGAAATAAGGCAAAATTGAATCTTTATATTAAAATAAGCATAAGAAAATCAACTAGTTTCATATAGTCATTCACAGTCTGACATTTCATAAACAAAACCAAAAATGCTCATTCGCCAATGTATTGTTATTGTCCCTTTTTAGAACCTTTTATCCTCTATATATAAAATGGGGATTTAGTTACAAAATGAAAGGTTACAACCTTTCATAAAGATTAACTAAATGAGACAATCAAACCAAAATGCTTGATTAAAAAGTGACATGAAAATAAATAGAACACGGAGATCTTAATCTCCCAAGAGCTTTCCACATTTAGAAATATACTATAGGTACTCTGATGAAGTGTGTGTATCTACATTTTTGATGATGTTTCACACAATGAACTCGAGTTCAATGAATTTCTCCATACGCTCCAATGTCTTCTTTAACTCAAAACTATCTTTCTGAATGGCACTAAGGGAAACATCAAGTACTCTATGGAATTCTACAACCCAATTACCCTTGTCCATCATCTCTTTCTTTTTTTTTAGGGACAGTGGTAATCCCTTCTTGATTGGCTTTCTTAATTCTTCAAATTCATTCTTTAAATTTTCACCAAACTGATTATGCGTCTTAATCCTACCTTTTATTTCATTGATCAGTGCAGGGCTTGGATCCTGGTGGGGAGGTCACCTTTCTCTCCTAGACTCCTACTCCCTCTTAGGAATCTCACTTTGGGTCCTATTCACTTCAGGACCCTCTAGACTCACACTTGAGTCTCTTAGGGTTACTCACAGACCCTAACTAGAAGGATTTCTATACTCCCTCTCTCTCTTAGGTTTCCTACCCACCAAAATGTCTCACTCTTTACCTTATCTTTCTCTCCATGACTGAATAAAGTCAGTCATGCACCTTTCTCCTTCTATCTCTCTCTCCTACAAGTTCTCTAGCCAGACCATTTAGCTCGCCTAGGACTTGTCTACAATTCTGGCTAGCCACTTCTCAGACACAGACACAAAAATAGAATAAAAATACACGAGGGATGCTTTTTGACGGTCACACTCCATAGGATGGATTATCAGAGTCAAAAATCATCCATGATACTTTACTAAATTCAAAATCCTACTCTACTGTAGTTTGTACACAACAGAAGAACACACAGAACACACAGGAAACTATATCTTTATTGAAAATTTGACAATTACAATATGAACTCAAATCTTTTATGCTAGTCTCCTTAGTCTCTAACTTCTCCCACTTTTCTCAAAATGGTTCTTTCCTCATTTTATCTCGGCCTGTTCTTGATTCGTAACCGTTTCTAGGTTACCTGTCCGCCTGAGGATTCTAACTGCCTCGTCTCTTCATCTTCCTCCTGCAACTATCATCATTCTCAGCATGGTTGTCTACGTGGACAACATTTTCCTCTGTGGCATTCTCTTTTATTTTTGTCGTATATGACTTTTCAACTTCCATCTTGTCACGGTATCGCAGCTCTTTCTCGGCTCGATCAGATGCTTACCTTACTCCAGATGTTTAATCACATAGTCGCGAGTTATAATCACTATGCATGCCTTCACCAGTGACCTTGCGATTCATTGCCGTCATGCTCTCACAATTCTTACAACCGAGCTGCCATTTTCTCTGTGATCACGCGATGTATGTTTGTCGCGCTCTCACACCCCTTTGACACGAGCTGCCGATTAGCCTGCGACCCTGTGATGCATTGTAGTCGCACACTCACAACACTTCTAAATGAGCTGCCTTTTGTTCTGTGACCTTGTGATACATTGCAGTCGCGCTCTTGCACACTCAGAAAACTAACTGTCTATTCTCCGGCGACTGTGCGATACACGGTCATCGCCCTGTCGCACCGCTTTTCACTAACTGCCACTCACCTTGCCGACTGCGCGATTATACTCTCATCGCATCCTCGCAACTATTTTCCCTTAACCGTTGATCACCTTGCGACTTTGTGATACACTATCATCGCGATGTCACACCATTTGTAAACTGACCGCTGATCCCCTTGCGACTATGCGATAAGTGTAATGTAAAACCGGTTTTATTTGTTTAACCACCCTCGTGCTAGGAGCTAAGAGCTGTTAGGGGTTTAGGGAAAATAGTTGTCTACTAACCGTGATCTGCTCCATGATCACTCTGTTAAACTGCTAGGGCTTGGAGCGAGAAACCCTAGGGTGCTCTGCACCATACTCCCCCCTCTGAGAAGGAAAAATTAGTTTGAATTAGTCGGCAACAATGCTGAACTAATTCATTGTTTTCTACAGTCTTCTTCGTCCATCCATGTCACTTCTACTTCTGGTAACCCTAACCATTTGACAAGGTATTCTCTGTATACCCTTCATCGAGTTGTCTTCTGAACTCATGAATCCAAGATTTTCTCTGCTTGCAACTTTGAGTTAGCTTTCACCCGTATATCCTGAACATCTTTTCCTATTTCCATCTGCTGAGTATTCTCAGGTATCACTGGTCCTCTATATGGAATAAGATCCTGCACATTAAAAATAGGTGACATTTCCAAATTGTTAGGTAAATCAATTTTATAGGCATTCTGCCCATATTTTTCCAATATCTTGCAGGGACCTATTCTCCTCATTTGCAGCTTAGTAGGAATC
>MU223787.1:108527-141897 GCA_018584345.1 Thuja plicata | reverse complement strand
TTAATTGAAATTAATTTAATTGGAAGAATATAATTAGTGAGTTTAAATATTTGATTTAAACTATAGGAAATTGAATTTAATTGATTAAATATTGGTAAATAATCATTTAAAGGTTAATTAATTAAATAAAATTAATTATTTAATTAATTTTGAGAATTGGATTAGATGATTTGAGAAATGAATTTAGAGGAAAATAGATGATTAATTAATGATTAAGAAACCATTAATTAATAAATGAAAATTAGGGTTTTTAATGTAAAGTTGCAAGCCTGTCCATTTTAGGGTGTCTACAATCATAAGGTTCACAACTTTTTTGAGCTGCATGTATTCAAATTGGTGGTTAATGACTCGGGGAGGTTTATAATATCCAAATCAACATGACTAGTGGAAGATGCATGAATCCATAGATGTTTTGGTGATAATGTCTTCATAGTAGTAGTCTAACTATTATGCCAATGACAGTAGCTTCATTGTCAAATAATGGTTTATTTGTTTTGGCCTTGATGATTCGAATGAATGAGGAAAGTTTGAATGGACCTTGGATGACAAAAAAGATATTTATGAACTAGAGTTAAGGCCACGGATTGTGGGCCACTATCAAATTTTTGTTGCAGTCAAGTTTGCTACAAGTTAATTGTTAGTAAGAGATGTTTGTATTAGAGATTGATAGAGATTGATCCTAAATGTTTGAGTATGGATTAGAAGAACCTATCATATATAGGTTCATAAGGAGATTACTTTTCCTCAAACAAGATGTTCATTTGATGAAAGGATATTGGATCATCGGGATCCTTGAAGATTGATTGGTTTCCATGAGCCTTTGCATCAAAACCACTGGACAACCTACATAGAAATCAAAAATATTCAATTACAACATCTATTTCTTCAAGCTGCAAGAACATAATGATACCAATTTATATTATTAGTTTCAATCTTAAAAATGTATTTTTTTATGGCTAATACTAACAAAAAAAAGTAGACATTAAATTTGTCAGATAATACAATCTTTCACTTATCATTTGAATTTATACTAGTTAGGAGTCCATTAGGTTCAATCATGCATGAATTCCATTTGGTTACTCAAAAAACAAAAGCAATAGCATAACACAAAATGCTAAAAATAAAAGTACCAGGAAACTTTTCATTGAAAATCCCCCTCAATTTCTTGTTTGAGGTCTCAGTCAAAATTCCAACTTCATACACATGTTAAATACTACTAGAATAAATTCCAAGTGAATGAGCATGCAAGAGTTCTCAAAAATATTTATAATTTGTTATTACAATGTTGGTTGCAATAGTAGAATAGTATTTTGGGAGTTTATTCTCATGTATGCCAATGCATACATTTTAGACATGCACTAAAATATACAAAATCATGGTTGTCAACACTTACCAGATTTTTGGCCCCGAGAAGGTTTCCCCTTTTAGTAAGATTCACAACAAGCTCAAGGTTGTTGAGCTAGATAAATATAACACGCACATTTGTTAAAACATGGAAAGCATTAAATAGAAAGTAAGCTTCAATCAAAATACATATATCAAAAAGCCACATGTCCGCTAACAAAAGACACAATTATAGCTTCATTGATAGTTGGAAGCAAAACTTTCCCCCTCCGATTGATAGCAAAGAACCCACCAGCTACGGTTGCTTCAGTTGTTAAAAATATATGATCAAGACTGATCTGGTTCCTATAAACTATTATTTTTGTTTCCAAATCATAAACAAATAGAAGTCCCAGATTTGTAATGACATATATCAGACTATAATTGTGTGATATTTGTTAATGTCAAATAATTGCATTAGGAGGCCAATATCTCAAATAGTCCCTACCAATTGTGAAACAATCCTTTGGCATGAATCCTATTTCCCTAGCTAATCAATTAAGAAATGTAGTAAGTGTTACCTAATTTCACCTACCTGACTCAATCAGGTAGAACCTTGCATTCTAAATGATGAGGTACATTTGAACTTTTTTGCATGTAATTATTGCTTTGAGTTTGATTCAAATTATATGTTGCATTTGATGATGAAAAGTAATGAAAGTATCTATTCATTTCCTAAATGACTGGAAGCTTGAAGCATGTCTTTGAACCAACTCTTCATCCAATACACTCTTGCTTTTCCCCTCCATGCTTGCTTCCCTAACATGAAAAAAATTTAAAGCAATGATGTTAGAACTTTGAAATTTCTAAGCAATGACTAGAGACTATTCCATCTACCTGCCTATGCATTATCAAATGCTCTCTAAACTAGAAAGATCCAATATTTTCCTAACTAGTTGTGTTAATGTGAAAAAACATATATGATCCTTTCAAGTGGGGTAAAATGAGGCTCCCACAAGGGTCAATCCCAACTTATTGGGGTGAAATCAAAGATTTGTGACAACTATATCTTAGATCTTCTTAGTGGGAAATCCAAAGTAAGTTGTTGGTGTTCAATTTGCTGCTGAGTATTCTCATAAGTTGTAGGTCATTTATATCCATGCAAGTGTATGTGAAATTTTTCCAAGCATAAGTTTTCCAAGTTTTCCAAGAAAATCCTCAAATAGAGCTTTAACTTCGATAAGAAATCAATAGTTTCAAAATGCTTATCTCAGAGAATACTTTACCAAGAGAACTGTCATAGTGACAGGTACTAACCAGAGTATGTACATTACTAGAAGGAGAACCTAAGGAAACAAAAAAATCAATAGCATCAGGAATACCAATAGTTAAACATCATTTAGGATCTAGCCAAAAGGTAATTGGTGTAATTGTAAAAGTCATGTTGCAAGCATCTGGATGGTGCTGAGTTCAAATCTTCTTCAATACAAATAAAATAAAATAAAATAAATCATTTAGGATCTAAAGAAAGCATGAAAACATGGCAGACTATAGGCTATATGATTCTCAATAACTAGAACCCCCAATTGTTGGAAAAATGGTCATCGCTCCCCTTAAGATTTGCAACAAGGTACTAACCACCTCCTATGGATTCTATAATTCTAGTGGTTGTATCGAGCATTGACAGGTCAATCTTTGGATGCAACAAAAACCACACTTGTAACAAGTGGTATCAGATCTTGGTCAGAGGTTCAAATCCTCTCAGGTAATTCTAAGGGAGATATTTTTGGAAAAAAATGGTCAGCACTCCCCTCAAGATTCACGACAAGGGACTAACTACCTCCTTTGGATTCTATAACTCTAGTGGTTGTATCAAGCATTGACAAGTCGATCTTTTAGTGCAATGCCAACCACACTTGTAACACCAATATCAAGTGAACCATTGCAAGAAGTGAGATTTAAAATTTAGAGTATTACCAATGTTTGACCTAGGTGTCTGAGGACCAATCTTTATACTCTTAGCAAGCTTTGATCAGCTATATCATCTATCGTCTATCCCTGAAACAAGTTTGAGCTTCTCTTTATTTCGAGAATAGTTTAATATTGTCTACTTAACATGGCCAACCAAGTGAAGGTGGAAGCTCATTTGGCCCCTCCCCCCTAACATAATTCTAAATTACCTGTTAACATCTAGCATTCATTCATTCATCCATTAATAAAATATAACATTCATTCATTCATTCCTCCATTAATAAAATATAACATTCATCCATTAATAAAATATAACATTCATCCATTAATAAAATATAAATTCAGTCATTATCAAATAAGGTAGATTACATTCATTTCTTTTTCTATTTTTTTTGGAGAAAAGAGTAAGTGGAACATCAAATTTTGCATCCTTGCCTCCCTCTTCTAGTACCGATCTCAGTATATGTCTCATCATGTACTCATGATGAGGAAGCTGATGCAAAGGGGGGTCCTTTGAAATAACAAAGATATGGGTTAGATTAAAAACATTGTTTTATTATTGTTACAAGTATTTCATTAATTAAAAGAACATAACATGGATTTTCTTTACCTGATGGGGCAACACCATCTACCGTATCATGTTGTTTAGCCTCAACCTCAACAGGGTGAACACCCTCTAAATCCTCTGGTGTTGCAATACAAAGTTTAATTACATTAATCAATACACCAATTTCAATTAAATTCATTTACAGGAATAACAATGGTTCTTTTTACCTAATGGAGGCACATCACGTTCCTGATGTTGCCTACCTAGATCATGCTCCACTTGGTCACCATGGTCTACATGCTCTAAAATATAAACAAAAAAGGTTACATGAATTTCAATTTAAGATGTTTAATTGTATCAATAATTACATAAAAAATAGAATAGCAAATGAATACCTTCACCACTCAGATGCACAACATGACCTTCATCATGTGTAGGTTTTCTTGTAGGATTAGCAGGCTGCATTGCAATGTCATATGCATTGTTATCATTGCTTTCTTATTTAAAACCAAAATATTTATTTTATGTGAAAATTAACATCAAATTAATAAATTATTGCTCATGTATTCAATTTGTCAAAATAATTTTTATTTTCTCTATTTACATGTGTGACCGATGCACTAGAATCTCGTGTGTGGCTACTCGACTCTCAGAGGCATTCATCCATGGCTACATAGCCATGCTGGAAGGAAATTCTTTTGTCATCTTTTGTGGGTGCCACATTGAATTCAGAGCCCTACATTTTGCTTAATATCATGAATTTTACTTGTATTGTTAGATTAAACAAAATTGTTTGCAATTTATAAATATTTCAATTTGATATTTGATTTATTGTTACTTAGAAGTCATGCAGCAAGATTCATATAACCACCAGAGTCAAGTTTGTGTTGGCCATGCTTTTCTAGTCTGGCCTTAGTTGCCTTTGATGTGTCCATCAGTCTATGAAAATTTTGAAATATCTTAGATTATATAAATATAAAGATCATTAAGTAGTACATAATTAAATTCATAATAGTATCACATACCTTCTTCTGGCGTCTGGTGGTGTATTTCCTTTTTTCCTGTCAATTTTCTCCTTCGCATCCAATATTGAGGTCCCTCCATTCCAGCTCTAGAATCATTGGTGGATGCTCATACTTTCAGTTATTCTCTAAATGTGTTATGTACTGGTCCCTCATATACTTGAGATATTGGCCAGATTTCTCAAGGACCTTTTCTTTTTCAAAAACTTTATCTCCAAAGAGCTCAACCAAACACTTTGTGAGCTCATGTTTTAGCTTTTTTTCTTCATCATTCCACCTTTTAAGAAAAAATAAACTTGTTAGATTCTAAAATGAACTAAACCTACGTTTAATATACTTCAAGAAATGGATGAAAGGAAAATTATTCTAGCAATGATATGAAATGAAATAGTCGGATAGGGTTAGTTCACATATGATGTTCCACCTTTTACGTATGGTGGGCCCAAAATATCGGCAATGTAAGCTCATTCATATGTTTATAAAAAACGTTGTTTCCTGCAAAAAAATCATGGAATCATTCGTCCAAAAATGAGTGATTAATATGTAAATTACAATTGGACTATATAATAATAATTTTAAAGTACCTAGAACCTTCTAGATTTTTAAAGGAATCATTTCTTCCTCACTGAACACCAAAGTGACCTTCAACGATCTCGTACTAGTAACACAAGAAGAACCAGGAAATGATGGTATGTTTTCATCAGTAGTAGGATCTTGATGAGATGCATCTCCTGCAGCATAAAATGAATCCACTATGAAATACCCCCAAGAAAGAACAATTGAAGAGAAATAAACACATAACAAAAGAGGGAAGAAGAGGGATCTACCAACTTTGGCCTGTATAGGAGTGGATGTATGCATGCTACACATTGACAAAATTATAGTTGGCAATACATTGTGGTTTGACCTCGAAAGAGGGGGCGTTTTCACTGGTGTATCGACAGGACCTGAAGAATAATATATTCAATATAAAAAAAAATATTAAATATTTTCCAAAAAAGAGTGATGAATACAAAAACTTTACTTTAGAATGTTTTAGCTAATGCTAACCCAAAGGAATTTTTTTCCAAGAGCTTGATTGTTTTAAACACATTAATACTTGCATACATTTATAAAATGGTAAAAAAAACACATTAATAATTGCATCCTTTCCCACTAAAATTATTTTACCTGAAATGCCCTGATCAAGGTCAGGTGCAGGTTGATGAGGACGGTGCAAATAATTCTGTAATAACAACACGTACATATTTTAGTCCATGATATATAAGAGTATAATATATAAACTATTATTGAACTTGTGTTATAATTAAAGATTTCATTAATGCTTACTTCCAATTTTTCTTCTATCTCCATCAAATATTTTTCCCTCACTTCTATATTAGGAGTTTGAGGTCGTACAAATGTGAAAGAAACAACTTATTTATTAATTCTTCTAAGGGCCTTTTCTATCCCCTTAGCAGGATTTGGGAATGTTGTAATCTCCTCCTGCAATGATACTGTCCAGTCCACCTTCATACATGTATCCTGAGATATCGCAGGTGCTTTACCCTTTCTCTGAACATTCATTTGTGACAAGAATATTAGTAACATTGTCAAAATTAGTGCAAAACCCTCAAGAAAAGAACATAATAATATAGCATTTTTCTTCTATCTAATTTGTACAATTACAATGACTTACCTATGCGAAAGAAGGGCTGGGATCTGCATCCCTATATGTGATATGTGATGGATCGCTGCCCCCTATGAGAAATATTAAATATAAAAATGTTAGCGAAATGAAACCAATAAAGTTATCAAAAAAACTTAATAATAAAATGATATATTGGGATCTTTAAGTGGAGACCATTTTAAATTGTATATAGTATGTACCACCCCCATGATAGTAAATTTTTTTGTATCTATGTGGTTCAAGTTGTAATCTATTAGTAGCTCTTCCCCTACACTTATTGATTTTATTGCACATACAAATACATGATTTTCCTTGCGTGCCTCAAATATGCAATTGGGTCGCTTATTAGTTGACCTAGGTCGCGTACTATTTATGAAACCTACATTTTATTCCCTATTTTTTTTGCCCTTCCATCAATTTACATAGCAATTATTTTACTTTGATCATTATCATTCTGTTGTGCATAATTTGGTGACAGTGCATACCTATGCATACTTTTTGTATATCAAACAATCTTCAACCAATTTTAATAATTATAACAAGATCTGACATACTCCATCAGTTCAACAACTTTGTTGTAACTGACCCTTATGAAGTCTATGGAAAATAGGCCCAAACCATTTAATGAAGATGGTGTTATGCGATATATCCTCTCGTTAACACAAAAGTCAGTGTTTATTGAGGCCAGTTTCTTGGGTACCCATTATTTCTATAGATGTGTGTACCTCAAGGGCACCTTGATGTCGCCTTTGGTCTCATCATCATAAGAACATGACCCTCCTTGAGAAAGAAAAAATTCCATGTGTTTATTTAATTTTCTTCTAATCTTTTGACGTCTAGTTGAACTCCCTATTTTAGACCTACTAGAAGAGATACTTTCGTCTTCTATTCTTGCATTTTCCTCACTCGAGGAAGACACGTCTGACAAATACCTATTTGGTGGTACCTGAAGTCCATCAAATGAGAGATATAGTTGGTAATGAGTGAGATATGAGAAAAATTAAAATTTGGATAAGCCCAGCTGGTACCTCAAGTGTTGATAATTAGCAGTGTTGATGTGTTGTTTGTGGAGTTGTGTCACCTTGTGTAGGTTGTTGGAGGTGTCTAGGGACATGACAAGAGTAATAAACCTAAGAGTTAAAAGTTGGTGCAAAGAAATTGTTCAATTTGGATGGATTGAAGAATGGGACAGTGATATAGGGCAGTGGGAGTAGTGTTGGATTGTGGGACATCCACATCAAGGTTGGTAGGTTTGGAAGTAAAGAGAAAGCGAGCAACTAATATACTATTTCTATAGGGTGTATTGACTTATACCTATTGATCCATGACACTATGTAGGATCCTTGTCAATATGGTTCAAGATCCTGCATATGTAATTCATTGATCATATGTTAGCTGAAAATTACATGATACGTATGCTAAAAATTACATAATAGACAACATGAACAGTATGTAGTCATCATAATCATTTTATATTATTTTATTTCTTACCTTTACTTTATTTATACTATAGAAGACCCTCAACAATAGGGTTGACTATGTATTCAATTACCTATTTCCACCAAGGGTGAGGGAATCACACAACATTTATACATGAAATCAGCACCAATAATTGAGCATCATAAGCATTACATTTGTAATTTGATAAACAATAAATTCATTAGATTTATGAGTAATAATAGAAACACGTGTATCATAAATCACATATGTATCTTCATAATCTATGTAATTAAATGGCATGAAAGTGTGCATTGCTATACTATTGAATGGCTTCAGCTGGCAAACATCTTTTCACAAAACTCATTTGATAATTTTAAATCTTTTCAACACAAAAAATCTTGTTCCTTCAGGTGATAAGATTTCCATGGTTATTTTTAACTAAAATATTTTGTCAATCTTATTTGTTTTAGGAAATTGTTTTGGGAGCTAAAAGGATTCTTAAAAGTTTTTATTATAATTATTTTAATATCGAACCAAAAAGAATTTGGCTAAAATATAACACTGAGTCAATATTTCATTCAATTAAGGATTTCCATTCAATTAAGGATTACCATGTCAATATTTCATTCAATGGCATATTAAATTAAGGATATCGCATACCTCATACATTTCATTCATGTCATTGATCTTCTTCTTCATCATCATCATCATCATCATCATAATCATTGTGCAAACAATGTCATCATTTAGATATTATTCTTTGTGAACATTTCTGTCAAGAACATCATCGACTAATTGTCCATCATCTACATCATATTCTACTTCTTCGATATCTTCTTCTTCAATCACATTACACTTTACCGGCATTCCTCTTGGATCATGTCTAACAACAAATGACCAACCCGGTTTATTTGGAACCTCTAAGTGAAATACCTTCTAACATTGGCTTGGAAAAACATAGGGCTCATCTACAACTAGCTCAAAGGACCTTGTATTAACCATTGTAAATCTATAATCATCTTTAATAATAGTTCTATCAGGATCATTTTGATTCAGTCTTAGCCGGTACCATTTGATGACAAATAGAACTTATTTGAAGTAATTAAAGTCACACTCAAGTATATCATCCAAATGTCATAGTATCAATTTGAGAGTCTTGAGGATGTATGTCATTTCTAGATGAAATATTAGTCACGTCAAAGCATGCAGTTATCCAAGAATCATAATTTTTTTTCGTGTCATCCAACTTTTTGATGCCAAATTTATGACCATTGTAGCACATAGCTTTGTGGCATTTGACCAGAAATATGTCAAACATGTAAAAATTATTGCATCACGAGTTTATAAAGATATAGTTGATTAATAGATTTTTACGTACCTCTGTATTTCTTAAACCATTTGTTAAGTCAATTTGCATTGGCGTAACATTGGAATCTCCATTACGATGAACTTCTTTAACCAATGAAGCCACACCTTCCCATGTTAATGAGTGACGAGAATGTTGACATCGTTCAATACCATTATCCAATCAAGATTGTTTGCAATATACAAATATAGCGCATCCCACTCTTGACCAACTATACAAAAAATAAATATACTTACAACCCACTTATATTGAAGATTATTAATTAATTAACTACAATAAAATCTTATAATTACCTCTCACTTTCCTCAATATACCTTTCCCCATCGAGTAATCCCCTTCAAATTTATTAATGGGGTTGGGATCCCAAATGCGATCTACATGGATCTTTGATACAAAGTTAGGAATATATTCAGTAATGTACACCATAGTCTGGTATACCATATATACCTCTATCATAGAACCCTCCGGATGTGCTCTTTTTCAAACCAAATCCTTGAAAAATTTTAAGTGTCTCTCAACCATCCACATTGACCTAGTGTGTATAGGTCCACACAAGTCAATCTCCTCAACTTGGTGTATGAGGTAGTGTTCTTGTGCATTGGAAAAAGTTGAAGGTAGACACTTGTGCATTTCACACATTAGATGAGAAATTTTTCTCTTCCAATATTTTATATCTTATTTATTGATTTCTTTACATGACAACCACTTACAAGAGATTCAAGGCGCAATAATATATAAATGAGACTTTATAAATAAATATACAATAAATTAATAACAAGTAAAACATATCACAAATATAATATCTATACAAACAATTGAACAAATATCACTACTTACCTCATGTATTTTCTAAGATCATATATAACTTTTTTGACTCTATTGTTGAAGTGGTGTGGGAGAGATAAAGGTAGAACATACTGCGGCAATTATAAAATGATATTTTCATTGTTTTCTAACATAATACAATGAACATGTTCATGATTCCTGCAACATTTACCATTCTACTTTTGCTCGCATTTTAGTTGAGCTTGACACTTTGATGGGTCTCCCATCTAAAATCAAAATTGAATCAACTTGAGGATCATGGATCCAACAGCTTGACTACAATGCTATTCCCTTTAGATGTCGTAAATTCTTTAAGACTAGCCACATCTCAGCTCAATGTGGCTTAGATATTAAGAAAAAGAAATCATCCCCTTCTTGGTGGAAGGGCGCTTCCATAAAATATTATACAGTTATGAAAAGTTCCTCTATATCTAGGATGAAGGATAATCTTGTTTAGCCTCCTATTGCTCCTGCTAGGTCTTTGGCGGCTGCTAGTCCAGTTTCTGAATCTACTGGTGTTGATTTTGTTGGTGTTGATTCTGCTATTTCTCTGCTGGTGGATGTTGCTAGTAGGTTCGTTGATGGATTTGTGTCTGCTGGTGTTCAACCTATTCCTTCTTTACTAGTGGTTGGTGGGTATGTGGTCATTAATTCAATTGACTTTGCTGGTGTTTTGGCTTCTGATAACTCTAGTTCGGCTGAAACTTTTCTTGATAGAATATTGCTCAGGGCCAATGTTGGCCCTGGGCCAAAAGTGTCGCTCAAAGATTCTTTTCCATTGTTGGGTGTTGGTTCTTCATCTTTCGACTCTTTGAGCTAGCAGGATGAGGTTGCTAGAGTGGAAGATGGTTGGGTCACTGTCAAAGGAAAACATTTTAAAAGGTCCTCTTCCTCTTTTGATATGACCCTTCGGTCCCATAAGAAGGGTATGAAAGGATAGTTCTCTCTCATCCCATAATTGTACTCCTCTGCTCTATCTTTTGTTGCATCTTGGGAGTGGTTTCTTTTGAGTTTTTGGTGTGTATGTTTATCTTAGGCCTATTATTCAGATAGTTCTGCTAGGTTATGGGAACTATTATTTCTCTATCTTAAGTTCCTTTTGTGTACAGGGTTTCAGGGCCCCTTCAAAACTTGCTTTTACACTAACCAAAAACATAATACAATGAAAAGTACATGCAGTATACAAATATACAGTAAATATGCAAGAACATGAATTAACCTAATGAAGGTATGTCAATCATGCATTTTCATCCCTGGCCCAAATTAACTTTTCTTTGATATGAGATTATTTATGTTTGCAGAAAATCCTGTAGGAAATCAAATTTTTCGTATGACTTCTTTTATAGCATTGCTTTGCCGCTCTGATAATAAACAAGGAAGGGAACTTATATCAATTTGGCCTCCATTGATATTTGATCAAATGACATCTTTCATTGCATGATTGGATTCATGAATGTCAGTACAAATTTTGACAGTATTTTCCATAATGTCTCTGTTATATTCTTTCCAATATGCATAGCCTCAAACAAATGTATGATTTGTAGTTTCTCGTAGTAGGGAAACCTACTAAATTTTCTAGGATAAATTTTTAGTCCCTTTAGAAGGTGGTTATTAATGCCTTGACGCCCTTCACAATCATCAATTACATCATCAACAAACAAAACATAATATCAAAATATAAATTACAATCATATACTATTAGATGGAATGACATTACCTCCATGATTTATTCTATTATATTCCAACTTCCATAGGCAAGGTGTGATTCTTCATGGATTTGATGTAGTCTCTTTTTTCCCATTGAAAAGATGTTTTTTGGTAATTCGATATTTATGATTTATGTGAAGGAAGTGCCTATACTCATCGAACAACTACTTTCCTAAACTTTTTGAATAACGAGATTTAATCTTCAGAGCACAAACAGGACATGCAAATTTTCCTTTTGTTTGAAGACCTACAAGATCATGTATAATTAGATTAAATATGTTAATTTTGATCATTATAATTATGATGTGCAATATGAACACTATAACATACTACAAAAATGTGTTAGCCCTGGGGTATCATGTATTGTCCATACAAGCATTGCATGGAATTGAAATTGTCTTTGTCCTATTGGTCTAGAGACGTCATACATAATGACACCATTCTATAACTCCAACTGTCATTAAGAGGATCAATATATGCATTCATATCTTTAATTGAAGGCATTAATTTTTTCATTAGTATATACAAGGAAAAACATGATCTACACCATCGATTTACACTACACTGACAGATAGGGTACAACACTACCGATGCCAAGGTTACCTGATACTGTCAAGTACAAAGCAACCTAAAAAACACTATTCAGTGTTACCCGATGACAAAAAGGAAAAAGGAACCCGACGAGTAACAACAGTGCAAACCCAATGAAACAATAAAGAGAGGAACCCGACAGATGAAGGAAACCTGACAAACAGTTCAAAGAGAGGAACACCGATAGACTTTTAGTTCAACTCGACGACAAAGAACCGACTGTTAGTTACATCCTGAAAAAAGTGGATCTGACTTTTCATGTCAGATAAATCACTGAAGTTATATATTTAGCTTCTTGATTTGTTTTAAATCCATTATGTGTAGAGGAAGAAATGTAATTATTATTGTTTTAATTAGTTCAATTGTTTTAAAACATACAAACTAAAGATCAAGGTCAAGTTGTATACCTTGGATCTAGAGTTAACTTTGTAAATGTGTGATTCTAGAATAGGTCAAATACTTGTATAAATAGATACTCAATCTATTGTAAAATAGTTTTGTTTGATGATGATTGTATCCATTGAGAGCATCTAAGGATCATACAAGAGAATTCATGCAGAACGACAGAAAAGGATCAATTCAGTTTCAAGAACAGAACACAGGCTACCGACGAGAAGGAAAAGGTATTAATCAATCACAATAGGTGATATTCATATTATGAGAGCTTTAATGGATCTATGATCAATAGTTATAGATTTCATACAGTCAAGTCAAATATATTGTACTCATTCTAACAAGTGTAGTACACTTAAGAAATCCTTTCAAGAAAGGTGGGCCTAACAATCCTATTGTAAATCTCTTAAACGAGTGCACACTTCATTAGTATTGCTAAAGCTCTTAACAAAGTAGATCTTAATAGGTCTCCACTTTAATACTCTTAATAGGGTAGATCATCAGAAGTGATAAATTGTAAGCCTTTACCAGCTCCCTTCCATTCTCTAGATAGTGAAGTTTTGTGGGTGCCATCCCCACCACAGTTTTTACTTCCTAACAGGAGTTTTATGCTATATCATATCTTGTGTTATGTGTTTATTATTTTCATGAATGTTTCTATGAATTTTTCAAACAACTAAAGATTATGAATTAATATTACTTGCATAAGAAGAACACCAGAAATGGTCAGTAATACAATAAAGATTGTTTACTAATGATGAAAGGTGAAAAGTGATAAAAGTTTTAGAGGTACTGATTCACCCCTCCCCTCTCAGTACTACTTCCCATTGATCCCAACAATTGGTATTAGAGCTAAGTCTCTTCTTGGAAATCTTAAAGGCTTAAGAGAAAAGATCATACAATGGAGAATTACAAACTTGATAAGAATATTGAGAATAAAAATCTTGAGATAAAGATGTTCTATGAATAATATAAAGAAGCAAGAATCAAGATGAGAGAGCTGTTGATTGAGATAAAAGGTATGGCAACTCAGAGCAATGTAAAAGATTATCAAGAAGAAGAGATTCCAGATTTCTTTGAATCTTCAGGATCAAATACAAGTAATGCATTAGATACATCAAAAGAGAACATCACAAATCTAAAGGAGATCAATAAACATCTAATAGAGAAAATAAAGATGCTGCAAATCAGTCAAGAGACCCAGATGGTAAGAATGATTAATGTGATGAGTTCTGCTAGACAAGCTAAAACAGAAAGAACACTAGCTATTGATGACAGGAGGAAGGTTACAGAGAAACTATAAGAAAAGGAGTTAGAAATTCAAAGAAATGGTGAACATCGCCATGAGATTACAAATCAGATTATTCTTATGAGTCAAGAAGAAAATAGAATGAATATAGAACTCATTGAAAGAGTACAGGCTATCGGTGAACTAAGAGAATGAGAAACTAAAGCATGAGGTTAGAGTTTAGCAACAACATAATGAAATTATCAGAAAGGCTAAAGAAAACAATAAAAGAATGGATGATTTTCTTAAAGGACAACGAAGAGTCAACAACAACAATGATCTAGGCTTTACCAAAAATGGAGAATCATCAAATCAAGCCAATCCAATGAATATCTATGAAAATCCAAGACCTGGAAAGATGACATGCAAACAATGTGGAAAGCAAGGCCACACATCAAACATATGCCAAGGCAAAATGAAAGGTATTCCTAAATCTACATCTTCATTCATAGGATTCTATTATAAATGTAACAAGAAATGACATAAAGCATATGAATGTAAGTCTAAGATGGATCAACCAAAGAAGGAAACCTACATGGAAAAATATTGTCCTACATACAAGATGAATGGGCACACAACTAGTGAATGCTAGAAAAAGAAAAGGCAAGCATGGAAACCTAAAGGTCAAGAAACTCCCTATCAACCAAAGAGAATCGGTAATCAATATGTATGGGACTATAGTACTTGGACAAACTACACAACATGTGGTAGATATGGTCACATTGCTACAAACTGCATGAGGGCATGGACCAAAAGGTCTAGAGGCTGGACTAACCCCGAAATGGCATGCTTACACTAGCATAAAGTTGGTCATCTCAAGAAAGACTGCAAAGATCGAATGACAGAGACAAGCACATATCCCAATGGAAACACCCTTGAAGATATCCAGATGGATAGAGACAAAATGTGGAGAAAAGCTTCAAGTAATGATGAAGCTAGACCAAGCAATGCAAATGGTGACACCCCATCCAATAGATCTGATGACATCACCACCCCCACTTAAGCTAAATAAGTAAGTATAGACTGCACTACACCAAGTCATATTTTGCATCAGTTCCATTATACAAATTTATAGATAGTCAAAACCTGCATAAATAAAGATGCATATTATGTTACTTGTTACAATTCTGAGAAAACAACCCCATCGGTAAACACATACCAAAAATCATCGGTGAACACAAAGGATGAGATGTTTACACTTACCAAGAATTATCGGTCAACACATCAAATGGCTAAGTTGCCAATGTAACCTGACACCCATCAGTAAGAAAGCAAAAGTTATAATGTTGTCATGACAGAACACCAATATCGGTCGGTAAAAGAAAAAATCTTAACAACCATCTCGAGCATCCTGACAACACCGATGATGATTTTGAAAGTCTTCCCAAAGAACTCCATCTTCATGACCCAATGAGACGTTGAGCATTTATGACAGACTTAGGGCAAAAGTCTATAAATACTCGATGGGGGCACTTCATTTTGTACCTGCGATTTGAAGAGAAAAAGCAGAGAAAAAAATAGAGTGATTGAAGAACATTCAGCAGAGTGACCTCAACTTGATCCAGCTTACCCCAAATAGATCATTCACCAGTATCATAGATCAAATTAAGTACCGAGGGCACCAAAAGAACTATGTCATTATTTTCAAGAAATCCCTAAATTTTCAAGAAATCCCTAAAACTTGAAAAATGATGGCAACCACTTCAAGAACTGCTAAGATCAAGAATGATAAGAAGAATGTGGTTAAGTTAATTAAGAACAACATCTATGTAGAGGCCAAATATAAGATATTCCTAGAGATCGCATCGCAACCCAATGAAACCGGGGCATTTTCTAAGATTCCACCTAGGGTTTTGTTGATAGAGGACGTAAGGTCCTACATTATCTACAAGATCGCTGAAATAGGTGATCTAGAGATGGATGAAGCTTACAAGAAATTCTGTGATGCAGAAGGAAACCTAAAAGATGAACATAAGCATCTGCAAGTAAAGGGAATAACAAATGCCCTATATTTCCTGAGGGACTTCAAAACTGACTGGATTAGGTTAACTTTGAGTAGAATGCATCTTAAGAAGTTGCGGTTAGATCAACCTAAACAAATCACTAAGGATGTCCTTCATGCTATCACTGGTTATCCAACAACTGACAAGCCTAGGGCACACAAGCATTCCTCTAGGATAGAAGTTGAAAATCTCACAAAAGTTGAATGGGATAATAGAGGTCTGAAAGTGAACACCATCACCGACGAGGAATTGATTTTTGGTGCATGTGTGATTGGGTATAAGATCTCTCAGGAAAGAAGGCTAAACAGGATTTTGGCAACATCAGTAAGCACATCTTACAAGATAGTAACAAAGGGAATTCACATGGATCTGTGTGAGATCCTGCTAAAGTAACTTGATGAGAACATGAACACAATAAGGTCTGCAAAGACTAATACATGTAAGTTCGGCTCACTTATCATGTGTATATTTTTCTACTTTCAAGAATACTTTCCTTCAGTAGGAAAAGTGAAATGGGATACAACAAAGCCAGTCACACTACAAATTAGTGAACTTATCAAGTCACTAGGAGATAACTTTGGTTCGGTTATGACTGCATACTTCCTTGAATTCAAGGAAAAGATGATGGAAAGAGTGAGGATCCCTGAGCAACTAATTGAAAAACATAGGGATGAGATATGTTTTATGGTGGATACAGACTTCACACACATAAAATTGGTTTTACCAAGAACGGCTTGGTTAGCCCCTCTTGA
Source organism: Thuja plicata (assembly GCA_018584345.1). NCBI lineage: Eukaryota > Viridiplantae > Streptophyta > Pinopsida > Cupressales > Cupressaceae > Thuja > Thuja plicata. The sequence goes on along the minus strand of MU223787.1, from coordinate 125,000 downwards.
TTATGAAATCAACATTGATCAAGAAACCAATGCTATTGATGCATTGATCAATGAGCCAATTGACACCAAACAACCAAGGTTTGGCACTTATGAATAGGCCAGGTCAAATATAAAAAGAGGCCTAGAAATCAAAAAGACTGTCAACAAGAAGAATAAGATGGTTAAGAATCTTAAAAAGATTCTATCGGTTAATGAGGAGGAACAAGAACAAACAGATGAAACCGATGAACTTGGTACCATCGGTGAAAGGCAAGATGAGCATAAAACAAATTTTGAGGCAACTGAGTCTGATACACCTCCACCTCCTACAAAGAAACAAAGGACAAGGAGTTAAACTGCAAAGACCGATACCACACCTCTTAAGATAGGTCAAGTAAGGACCTACAAGAGGAAGCAGCCATCAAAGCAAACAAAGAAGCAAACAGAGAAACAAAAACCTACAAAGAGGAGAAAAAGAATGGTCAGGACTAAAGCTGACATTGAGGACTCTAAAGAGGATGAGCCTGATGTAGTGAAGAAAATTTTCATAAATCAAACAATAGATGAGGCTGTTGAATCTATTGTTGCATCTGGCACCATGTATGATAAGAAAATTAGACAATAGGATACACTTAAACCAAAGGACCAAAATAAGATACAAGATGCAATCATTAGGTCAACGGTAAAATTCAAATATGTACCAGCTGAATTTATCAACCAAATACCCAAAGAGTTGGGTAATAGATTATCTCAAAAATGGTCATATGCTCTACAAACTGAAAGAGAAGCAAGGGAGAGGGTACTTGTCACACTTATGCCTCCCGAATCTAAGATAGAAGAAATTAAAGAAATAATGAAGAAGCACTCAAGCAAATTTGTAGCTAAAATTAGAGCTTACAAAGTGCTAGAAAATAAGTTTATAGAGCTGGATACTATAACAAAGACAAAATGGAGACAACTCTTAGATCTGCCTGCAGATTCATCAAGTTGTGAGAATCAGTTACTTCTCACCGACAAACCTCACAGAGAGGAGGAGAAAGATGAGACAAGTCCTAAGCACATTGCTTTGGACAATGTTGAAGATACAGAACCAATTGATTTGGATAAAGTCATGGATGATCTTGATATTCAAGACATCACAAATTATGACTCTTATAAGGATCCATAGAAAGAAGATGATGTTATATTTATATCAATTAAGGATCAGATCAAGCAACAACAAATGGAGACCCAAGCCAATAAGGACATGCATGTTGTTGATGAGACATGGCAGGACACTTTAGTCATGGACATAGTAGAACCAGACCCTGCAGAGAAAATACAAAAAGATGAATATGTCACTGCTCAAAAAGACCAAACGGACGAGTAGGACACCACTCTAGATATAGCATAAGCTATCACAAAAAGCAATATGCTAGTATTGATGAAGGCCATCAATATACTAGAAGGTAATGAAGGATCTACTGCAGAAGATACAAGCACACTCGAGGACAAGGGTGATGCACAGGCAAAGGACACAACTGATGCAACAAAGGATACAACTGCAGAGAAAGCTGCAATCGATGATCAGAAAGATAAGTCTACTGATAAAAGTAAAAAAGGAAGCATAGAAGGTAGAAGAGGACACACAAAAAGAAAAAGGTGAAGAAGCTAATAAAGATGAGCTAGAGAAGAAAATAGAAGAAAAATCTTCAAAGACACCCAAGGTTGATGGAGAGATGTCTTCACCAAACTGACAGGTGCACCCCAAGCAGAAAACACAAGAAGCATACTCAACTAAGCCTTCACCAAGAACTTCAGAGAGGAAAATTGAACTAGCAATGGTATTTCATACATCTGCGTCCACACAAATCTCAAATAAGAAGAAGAGCAAGCATAAGAATCTAGTCACACTGGATGAAATCATTGAGATTCCAGTTTGTGATCCCAGGACATGGGATCCAACTGAATTAACAAAGTATGCAAGACTTTGTGAGAGGAGAGAAATGCAAGACAAGTTGATAAAAGCTACAAAAGAGGAAAAGGTACTTGAAGTAGCATGAGGAATACTTCAAAAAATTGTACATGATGTAGATGTTGATCAAACAGCCCCAATGCTTGATCAATTAGTGGTTCTCACAGATGCAATCACATCTCAGAACATAGATGCTGAAAAGAATGGAAGAGAGACTTGAATAGAAATATGAGTTCAAGCTAGCAGAGAAGATAAGCCAAGAAGTGGCATTGCAAAAGGTAAAGCTTTCTAAACTGGTTAGCATAATAGATCCAATAATCTCATAAGCAATAACCTTAATACAGAAGTTATGCACACTTGATCAACTCACCAAAGAGTATACCGACAAGATAGCACAGATAGATATTGATCTTCAAACAAGTGCACAAAGTCTCATGAATAGCGAAGAGGCAATAAAATTGCACAATGAGCAACTCAAGCAAGCTCAAAAAATGAGACAAGACATACAAATTACAGAAACAAAATTTAGAGATGAGGTAAATGAGCTTCAAGCACAACTCTTACCGACACTCACACTACTGCAACAACATATGACAGAGGCAAGAGCACTAGTTGCCACCCCAAAAATGCCTATCCTAGATAGCATTTATGATATGCATGACCGAATAGAGCTAGAGCACATGGCACTAGAACTCTTTAAAGAAAAATGGGAGAAATTGCTCGAAGATATCAAGACCACCCACTCACATATTCTTGACACATTTTAAGTTACACTGCATTTTTGGTATCTTATAAGTTGTACATTTTTTTTCATGAGTATCAAATAAAGGGGGAAGTGATATGTATAGTCATAGTAAAAGAAGGGGGAAATGAAAGGAGGAAATGATGTGTACAGTCAATTGAGAGCAACGAATAGGGAATGTATAGTATAAAGGCAAGTATACATGTACATATATACTTATACTATACATATGCATATAGTTAGGGGGAGTCATATAATGAAAAGGATATATACATGGTGTACATACTAAACACTTTAGTACTATGCACATATCAGGTTTTGATACTAATGTCAAAGGGGGAGATTGAAGGAATTATATTTTTCCATTAGTATATACAAGGAAAAACATGATCTACACCATCGGTTTACACTACACTAACAGACAGGGCACAGCACTACTAACGCCAAGGTTACCTAATACTGCCAAGTACAAATCAACCTAACAAACACTATTTAGTGTTACCCGATGACAAAAAGGACAAAGGAACCCAACGAGTAACAACAGTGCAACCCGACGAAATAGAAAAGTGAGGAACCCGACAGATGAAGGAAACTCAATGAACAATTCAAAGAGAGGAACACCGATAGACTTTCAGTTCAACCTGATGACCAAGAACTAACAGTCAGTTACATCTAACAAAAAGTGGATCTGACTTTCCACGTCAAATAAATCAGTGAAGTTGTATATTTAGCTTCTTGATTTGTTTTAAATCCATTATGTGTGGAGGAATCAATGTAATTATTATTGTTTTAATTAGTTCAACTATTTTAAAACATGCAAACTAAAGATCAAGGTCAAGTTGTATACCTTGGATCTAGAATTAACTTTGTAAATGCGTGATTCTAGAATAGGTCAAATACTTGTATAAATAGATGCTCAATCTATTGTAAAATAGTTTTGTTTGATGATTATTGTAGCAACTGAGAGCATCTAAGGATCAAACAAGATAATTCATGCAGAAGGACAGAAAAGGATCAATTTAGTTTCAAGAACAGAACACAGGCTACCTACAAGAAAGAAAAGGTATTAATCAGTCACAATAGGTGATATTCATATTATAAGAGCTTTAATGGATTTGTGATCAGAAATTATAGATTGCATACAGCCAAGTCAAACATATTGTACTCATTCTAACAAGTGTAGTACACTTAAGAAATCCTTTCAAGAAAGGTGGACCTAACAGTCCTATTGTAAATCTCTTAACCGAGTGCACACTTCATTAGTGTTGCTAAAGCTCTTAACAAAGTAGATCTTAACAGGTCTCCACTTTAATACTCTTAACAGGGTAGATCATCAGAAGTGATCAATTGTAAGCCTTTAGTGGCTCCCTTCCATTCTGAAAATAGTGAAATTTTGTGGGTGTCATCCCCACCTTAGTTTTTACTTCCTAACAGGAGTTTTCTGTGATATCATATCTTGTGTTATGTGTTTATTATTTTCATGAATGTTTCTATGAATGTTTCAAACAACTAAAGATTATGAATTAATATTACTTGCATAAGAAGAACATCAAAAATGGTCGGTAATACAATATAGATTGTTTACTAATGATGAAAGGTGAAAAGTGTTAAAAAAATTTAGAGGTATTGATTCACCCCTCCCCTCTCAGTGCTACTTCCCATTGATCCCAACATTAACTTGGTACTTACCTAGTTGAATGAACAAAAACATTACATAATTATTATGACCATTTTACAATGGTATTTATAATTTAATGTAGATGACTATTAAATGAAAAATACCTGGAACAATCATTGTCAACATTATGTGCTCCCTCTTTATTGACATCCATGGAGGAATATTATTGTTGATAACAAAAATAGGCCACACTAAGTAAATAGATCTCATCTCTCCAAATAGATTGACACCATTCCCTGCCAATGAAAGCCTGAGATTATGAGGTTCTTCTTTAAAGTGTGGCCACTTTTCCTCTATGTCCTCAAATGCAGAACCATCAGCAGGAATTCACATAATGTCATCTCAAATTCTATTGTGTGCATGGCAATCCATAAAATTTTCCAAGCTAGTGCACCTGAATAATCTTTGCAAATGTGGAATAATAGGAATATAACGAAGAACCTTGCGAGGCACCTTTTTTGTTATTTGATATGTTTGATATCTAATGATATGACATTTAGAGCATTATGTTGAAAATTCATGTTGTTTACGATATATATAATATGACCATTGGGACATGCATCTATTGTTTGATACTTCATTCCAATATCTTTCATTATGGCAGATAATTCTCAGTATAAGCAAGGTAGAATGTTTGATGGTGGTAATAAAAACTCACCTATCAATCTACGGAAAAAAAATATAATTTGTTAATATAAAGAATATTAATGGTACATGATTCACCCTTTATTAACTATAATGAAATTACAACTAAAATAGATGGAAAATATGACATACCTTAACATACGTGAGATTGTTATGTTGTATAAACCATTCATAACCTTCAAGTTCACCAACAAAAATACATCAGAGAGAAGAGGTTTTTGGGAGCCTTCGTAAAGGGCCTCGTATGCCTTCTCAAGTAGAGGTATATCATGAACAACATCAAGGTCATCTTGATCATCATGATCATCTGTGCCAATACCCTCATCTTCAATTGTGTTTTCTGGCACATGATCAATTGTATGAATACCATCATCTTTCATTGTGTTTTCTGGCACATGATCATCTTCCTCCATGGGATCATTATCTTCAACTTCAACATTCACACATCCATGTTCCTCCACTTGGAAATCCACATTCTCTGGTTTGTCGTGGTCCATAACATGCTCCCTAGGGAGGTCAACCTATTTGAAAATGATGAGAATAAATAAACCATGATCATGATCTCATCATCAAGTGATTTCTTATGTATATATATTATTAAAATAATATAATGAACAACTTACCAATCAACGATAATCATGCCCCCCTTTAATGTGACCATGATGCCTACAATGTTTCTCAGTTGTTTTGATTAGAAGTCTTTGAGTCTTTAATCCCTTACAATTTTTGCAGGTACAATAATATTTTCCATCACCTTTTCTTTTGAAGTTAGACCACAATCTAGAAAGTGTCTCCTTGTTTTGTTCTTCATTGATATTATCTAACATGGTCTTTCTTCAAAGGCAAAAAAAATTGGGCTATCCATCATTATTCAATAGATTTTATGTAGTCAAAATGTAAGTGTTATACCTTATGAACCATTCATTATAGAGACCCTTCAACTCATCAATTGATAAGGAGGAATTTTCATAGTGTGTCAACTTATGATATTAATATTAGGAATGAACTTCTTAGTATTTCAGTCAAACTAATTAACCTATAATTTATGAGTAGTGGCTCACACAAATTCATCTCTCATAAAAAATTAATGGTCCACTTAGTACTCATTGAATCTAGGTGATACTAACAAGTATGAAGCATTAAGACTTCCTAAGAAGTCATCCATCCTAATTTTATTCTGACTCAAACACACTTACCCATAAATTTTCCTAAACTCCAATCTAAACAAAGATAAATAAGATTGTATTGAAGACATTTTCTACCGAGTCATTTTGAAACTATCTTACCACCATGGCATTCCCCAAGGCCACTTTTTCTTGGGGCATCTGCCAAATGATATTTTCCTACTTGCTATTTTTAGAATAACCCTTTAACTATTCGTCTGAGAGCCCTTGGAATGGCAACTACAGAGGTGGATAAATGTTAATAGATACAAAGGAAGTTAAAATGTTTCATCCAATGGATACAATTATATGTAAAGTGTACTACCAGATACCTTGATAATTTAACATAAAAGGGTATCACAACACATTCACACAGTCTAGTGTATGACTATGAAAAATTAGATTTGATAAAACAATTCATATATTGATTCCAAGGCTCTATTACTTGACCCTATTTGACTTCACCTGGGTATTTACAACTTCCCTCGTGCCTATTACATGCCAACACACCATTTACAAATATTAGTTTCAATGATAAGGTAGTAGACATTTATTCTTTCTTCCTTTACCAGTCTATTCGCAAATGTTATAAAAATGATCAAATAATGTCAAGTTTTGTTGAGCTTTTTTCTTCTGGGTCCAAGACCAATACCAAAATCAGCTTATAGAATCTCACTAGAACGCATTAAGTGGTTTTAGTTGAGATGTTCCTATGAGTTTTATGAAAATTATTGTGTTTCTAAAATTATTGATTTGTTCCTTAAGCTCTTCCTATGCATACAATTCTCTCTATACTGATTAAAAGTCTTGACTAATACAATGTCTGAAAACAGAGCATCCATGCAAAGTGATTAAGTATATTTTAGTACAAATAGAAGATAAAAATGAAAATGTAGTTGTCAACCCAATTCTCACCCGTGGATTTGTCGAATTTCTCACCAAATGCTATAATAGCAAGAGCAGAGGCAAATAAAATATAGGTAGTTGGAGCAAAATTTCTGCACGGACGACAACATACTATATATGCATTTACATGGTATAAAAAGAGAATCAAATTGAAATGAATAGTTTTTGAAAAAAATCAATTCAATATTGTAACACATGTTTATATTTGTCTATCAATATGTGTGCAATTACAGGAAATAGTGCAAGAACATGTGTTAGAATAGCACAACCAGGAAGCAAGCCTTTGATTATGCATTAAATTTGTAGAGAAAATCTATGAAATTATGTGGGTTTAAGAAGTAATAGTTTCCAAATGTGTATTTGGCTGTTGTAGATATTGTTATGACTATCAAGATAGTCAAATATGATGTGAAATTCAGATCTATACCAATATATAAATTTGTAGAAATCCAGGTTCAATGTTGTCATGATTGCTAGTTTGTGTTGAGTTTATGTGGTTTCGTGTGAAATTCTATTTATGCAATTTTCAAATTTAAATTTCATTTAGTACATTACAAAAGATAAATTGTAGATATTGTTATGAATATCAAGATAGTCCAATATGATGCAAAATTCAGATTTATACCAATATATAAATTTGTAGAAATCTCAGGTTCAATGTTGTCAAGATTGCTAGTTTGTGTTGAATTTATGTGGTTTCGTGTGAAATTCTAGATATGAAATTTTCAAATATTAAATTTCATTTAGTACATTGCAAAATATAACTTATATATAGAAAGACAAAACATATCTCGCTCAATGATTAACTTGTCCAACTCCTCTCTCAATCATGAAATTACAATTTAAATACAATTATCTCTCAAAATATGACTTTGAACAAACCCAAATTGGTTGCAACAAAAACTCTCACCCTTCCAAGAAAATAATTGAAGAATTAATCAATGGCCATCTTCTCTTTTTAAGGATCAACCATCCATCTTTTCTATGATACTTCTAGCGATTTCTCATTTTTGTCTAAGCATTATTGTAGCATCTATTATGCATTGATTTTGAATGCATGAACTTCGATGCAAAATAGAATTTTAAAAGAAAAATAAATCACAAAAATGTGGCAGGTTCATCACAGAAGCATAGGAAGATGGCATATTTGTGAAAGGTTCACCTAAATTTTTCCCACAAGGAAATAACAAAACTTTGTTTGCACTCCCCCACTGAAAAAACCTACATATTGAACCAGGCTGAATTAGACCCAAACCAACAAGTCCGGGGGGGCATTCCAATTACCTTGTTATGAACTTATCTATCAAACACAATCCTTGATATTAGGGTTGGTTTTTATGCAAGAGTGGTTTGAACCAAATGTATTACAACAGGGAAACTTAAAAGTGATACTAAATAATAATAATGCTTAGGGGTTATTGTATTTCTTGTAAAATCCTATTCATATGCTTGATAATTTGTAATACATACCTCTAGTTGAGGAATAAAAAGAGATAAGAGACGTGTAACATCTTGTAGTAACTGCACAACAACCCACAGTAAGCAATTTAGACTATATAGCCCCACTATACTTTTGTTAGCATAGGTATGTTCAATCACATTATCATAAAAAACATGGTGATAAAACACACCTGAAGGTATATGTCATGAGTATTTCGCTTATGCAAGACAATGTGTGGTAGCAAGTAGTCAAAAATAGTTTGAAACTCTTGGTCAAGTCCAGTCACGGTGACTCTAATCAACTATTTAAATAAAACAAACACTGTTAATATCCTGAAATAAAACCACCCAAGAGAATATATATTTAATTTTCAAATTTATACTAAATGATAATTATTAACTGCATAGCATGCACAACCATTGACCATTGATAAACGAAATCAGAAGGGTTTTATGTCTTGCCGATAGGAGAAATCATCGTCCAAACAACACAAATCTATATTCACATACCTATTGTAAGCTCCAAAACACTTTGAGCCCTCTGTTGCCTCTTCTCCGGCGTGTAAATTGCTCTCTAGCGCTTAACATAATGAATAGAAATCTAACTTTATTTTTTTAAGTTAAGCCCGTGGTTGTCAGAATTATGAATACCATGGGCATTGACTCTTATGTCGTCGTAATTCCAACTAACACAGGCATGGATTAAAAAAAACCAAAATTTTCCTTCCATAATCTGACCAAGAAAAACAAATATAATGCCCCATCAGATATTTACGTCAGAAATATGGGTGAAATGTATTAATGGAGGATGATCCACCTTTGGTGGACATGTGATTCCACCTTGGGTGGGTGATAAGTTGTCTATTGATTATCGTGTAATGAGATGACACGTTTCATTGTCTCATTCACTCCTTTGTACTCACCTTGGCTATATAACCAAGGGGCCTCTTATGTAATTTTCAATTCAATTTGATTATAGTCAAGTCAATCCAATCCAATTGATTCTATTGCATTCTTGCAGGTGAGAATACAATTTAGTTTTATTATACTATTTTTCTCTTGGTATTATTCTTTCTATTGCCTCTAGATCATTCGTGGCTACCTTCATAGCCATATCTTACAAATACAAATGATCCCTTGGGGAACCATGGTAATCTACATAATTATAAGTACCTCAAATGTGCCAACTTGAAAGGCTAAATTGACACACTAAAGAAAAACCAAATCTTCATATCATCTTGAGGTGATTTCTTTGGGCAACACCTAAATGCAAAAAAGCATGTGTAGAAGATTGTGTGAGAACTTTTCAAGGCTAATAAGGAAGAGGATAGAGTACACTTTGATGAAGAGCTATAGGAAGAATTTAAAAAATTCTTATCACCTTTTCAAACATGACAAAATTTGGAAGAGAAAATCCTTATTATGCAAAAGAAAGAAGAGTTCAATGAAAATTTAGCTCAAGTTGTAACTTTTAGTAATACAACTACTTAAAGATTTGGTTGTTCACTTGTTTGTTCTCCAAGAATGAGTTCCAAAAAATAAAAAATAATACCAAGATGAAAGGTCTTTCCCCAAGAATATGTTGGCATTATGGTGGTTTTTGGAGTTCTTATGATGAGCAATCATAAGGGATGCATAATTGGCTGCAATTGATGGAAACAATGTTAGTTAACATGATTGGAACAACCAGTAAGATCTTTGCATGATTGGTAATAGAAGCAACAGTTAAGTGCATTGATCAGTGTTCAGGAAGAATAGTTTCATTTAGAGAACTTGGTACCAATCGAGTTTTAGTATAGATCAGGCATTGGGATCATAGAACATGTTTATTTATGGTAAGTGGAATCCATGATTACAATTGTGATAGGTAATTCAGTGATTTGAGTGAATTGTATTTTTGGTGAAGAAACCAGTATACCTATTGGTTCACCGATCAGAGTTTCATGATCAATTTGTTAATGCAGTGGATCTAAGGTTGGCTATTGTTCATAAACATGAATATTATGTTTGATGCTGACATGTTAGGTATTGTTGATGTTGATCTCGAGATGGTTGGTCAATACTTTGTGCCGACTATGATTGAAAGTTTCTAGGTCTTAAGTGACTTAAGGACAATATTATATAAGATGATCTAAATTGTTTGATTTAGGGCAATGATTGTATTTTCAAGTGCAGTGATCAAAGATTGAAGGTGCAGAGATTAGTGCAGTGTCAGAAAGAAAAGAGCAAAGTGGATCTGATAGGAAAACAATGTCATTCTACAGATCAAAAGATAGATTTAATTAGTCTAGGCCAACCTTCTAGGTTGGAAAGCTAAATCCCTTAATAGGGTGAACTTTAACAGGTTCCTTTTGTAAATCCTTTAATAGGGTAACTTATTAATTGGGGTTTTGGAATTCTCTAGCGAGGTAGACTCTAACTGGTCTTTTTGTACTTCTAACAAGGTACTAATCACTTTTAATAGGGTGAACCCTTGACAGGGTATTGTAGCTCCTAACAGGGAAAACACTTTATACTGTAGTGAAGTCAATTGGTGGGTGTCATCGTCACCGTGGTTTTCTCCCTCTAACAAGGGTTTCCACGTGAACAATCTATGTGTTATGTGTGATGCTTATGTAGATTATTGATGTTATTTACTTCTATTTGATATCATCAGTTGTATTTTTCATTGTTTGGAGGTTGTTGATTAACTTTGTTAGACCAGTGGTGAAAATTATTAAGTATTGTCTACACTGATTCACCCCCCCCCCCCTCTTAGTGCTTATGAATANTCTACACTGATTCCCCCCCCCCCCCCTCTTAGTGCTTATGAATACTAAAAATTGGTATCAGAGTGTTGGTCCTCTTGATATTAAGATTAACCACTTGAGGAAAAGATCCCTAAAAACCAACATGGAGAGTTACAGGTATGAGAAGCAGCTTGAGGATGAAAATGAAGTAATCAATGAACTGAAGGAAACGCTGAGGAACTCCCTTGTAAAAAGAAGAGAACTCACTAAGCAATTGATGGAAATCCAAGCTTACATTGAGAAACTATCTGAAGGTAGTATGTCTGAAGAATCTGAGGAAGCAATTGCAGATCTGATGGATAAAAACAATGGAATTAAAGAAGAAGTGGCAAATCTGAAAAGAGAGCTTGAAAGTCAGTATGTCAGGATGTGTGAAAATCTTGAAGGAAGAAGAGCTGCTGAGGATGAAAAGAAAATTGTTGAAGATGCCCTAAAGGATAAAGATGAAACCCTAAGAGGAATTTTGGAGCAATTATTCAGATCAGAGAAAGAGGTTTTTGTATTGAATGAACACTTACATGACACAAATGAAGAAAACACTGACATTTTAAGAGAGAATGAGGGGTTGAGGAAAGATAATGATAAGCTGAAAGAAGAGCTTAAAGCTACAAATGATCTACTGGATAAATTCAATAGGAGTTCTACTAAACTTGATGAACAACTCGCTAGTCAGAGGAGGAATGCAGAGAAACAAGGTCTAGGTTTTTCAAACTTTGAAGTTGGTGAATCATTTGGCACTAAGGACATCAATGTAGGAAACAAATCAACATCCAAGGTGAACAACAACACTGGTAAGAGAAGGTATAGACCGGTATGTATTAACTGTCATAAGGAAGGTCATATTGCTAATGTATGTTGGTATAAACTATTGTTCCTTATGTTAGACCTAGAGGTCCTTATGCTAGATCAGGTAGTTCCTATGGTAGAAATGATAACTACAATACTAGATCTAATGCATTCCATGGAGCTTGTTATTGTTACAATAAGTTTGGACATAGGGCTAATGAGTGCAGGGCCAGAATCAACAGTCAGTGGCCATATGATTACAACAGTCAAAGACCTAATAATCAGGGTAACCAATTAGATGTTACCTTGTTCTATTTTCCATAATTATGAACATATGGTTGTGAATTGCAGATTCAGGTCAGCTAGAGGCAATGCTAGACCTTGGAAACAAATAGGTATGGCTTGTTATATTTGTAACAAAGTTGGTCATGTTTCTAGAACACGCAGAGCAAGAAAGAATACCAGAGGTCAACCGGTGAACAAGGTTGAAAATGATAAAGGGAATAAAATTGTTGATGTTGAGGAAGTCAGAAGTGAGATGAAGAAGACATGGGTGAAGAAAGGTGAATTGAAATCTTCTAAGTTGACTGAGAACTCCACAAATTCAGGAAATGTGGAGAATCCATCGCTGAATTAAGTCTATGTTTGGCTTAGGGGGAGCACTAAAAGGAAAAATCCTAAACAACCCCTATAAGTGAATGAGCAGTAAGATTCATATGCATAATGAGATGTCTATTTGTGATTTGAATGATCGTTAGTAAAGATAAAGTTTTATATTTAATTTTGTGCATGCATATAATGGATGTTATGTTTTAACCATTATGATAGATGAAAAGCACTATTTGACTGTTGTGCATAAAAACTACAATCTCAATGATAAAAAGGTGAAAAAGTAATATCATTTGTTATTTTGCTTTCTAACAATTTTTACTAGAGCACTTGTTCATTCCAAAGCGATTAAGAGTGGTGTGTGTCTATGAATTGTGAATTCAAATGGTGAATCATTTTTGTTATCAAAGAACACTAATCGGTGAAGTTGAAGGTTGTTGCTTGTATTGTGAAGATTTTGCAGTGGTGTTATTGTAGAGAGTTGATTGTTGACATTATGGATACACTTGTGTTGGCCGATGTTGTTGATGAGCCAAGACCCGTATTCAAGTTACATCCTTTGAAGGAAAATGAAAATGATCCAATGGGTGCTCTATCCTCGATACCCTATGGTAGAATTCTGACAGAAGATATTCTATCATTCATCCACTGTAAGATGGAAGATCTTGGAGCTTAAAAAATATACGATGAGTTCACTAACCTATGCAACGATCAAGGTTTAAAGAATGAGCATATGCATCTAATGCACAAAGGTTTTACATATGCAGCCGAGATACCTGATGATTTTTATCCAGATTGGATAAGATATGTATTGATCAAAGTCCATGATCAATTCATTTAGTTGGACAAGACACACAATTACAAAGGAGATAATCAATAGGGCTACCAGGTTTAGTGCAACCGATGAGCCACCAACTCTTCGAACTATAGCTGCTAATTTGGTTACTCGTTTGACCAAATCCAAACAAGATCACCGAGCTATGACTATCAAAGATATAAAAGAAAAGGAAGTTATATTTTCTTCAATGGTGGTAGGGTATAGAGTGTACCAGTCTAGTCGAATGAATAGTGTACCTGGTGGAGCAATTCATGTTTCTTACAAAATGGTGAAGGAAGATGCCAAATATGACCTATGTGAGATGTTTAGGAGCCAATTCTTCATAAACATGGAAAGGATCAAGAAGGATAAGAAACAATCATTCAAATATAGATCACTCCTAGTATGTATTTTTTTTACTTGCAAAATCAATTTCCTGGAATAGGTCCAATTACATGGTCAAAAGATCAACCGGTAATAATGCAGATTAAGCAATGTATCAGGATGTTATAAAACAATTTTAATACTATTATGTGGGGATATTTCAAAGATTTTCAAGGGAAAGTGCACATGAGAGAGGGAATCCCAACTGGTATTGTTGAGAAATATAAAGATGATATTTATTTTCTAGTAGATACAAATACATGTATGTTGCAAGCAGTTCAACCTAGGACATTTTGGGTACCATCTATGGGATATGAGGTAGATGGTAACTTAGTCACTATACATGTTGATGTGCTACTATCAAAACTAATTGATACTTCAACACCTAGGTTTGGAACATATGAAGAGTCATCCCTGAAAATTCATAGTGAATTGAAGGCATCAGTAATCCAAAGGAATTTAAGGAAACAAGTTGATAACTTAGCCAAAATGAGTGGCATTAACCAAGAAATGATAACAAAACTTAGGAAGAAATTGGAGAGTGAGAAAGAAGGCACATCTGCTACTGCAGAAGTCAAGAATGTTGAAGTTGAAGGGATAACACCTCCGAGAGTCACTAGGAGTTCAGCACTTAAGAAAACTCAGTCTACTACTACTCCTATTATGACTAAGCCACTAAAGAAGTCACCTACGACTGTTCAGAAAACTTATAGAAGAAAGAAAGAGAAGACAATTGGATATAAAGAGTCAAAAGGAAAGAAAGAGAGTAAGGATAAGGCTGAAGTAGATGAAGTTGAAACTAAGTCTGAGAAGGAACAAAAGGAGATAAGAGCTAGTGGGAAGAAGTCCACTGTAGTAGGAAAGCCTACTGAGAAAACTGTCAAGATTGATAAAACTATTACTATTAATAGCATAATCAAATATGTTAAGGAATATGGAAGAATGAATGATGTGATGAACTACTTTGAAAAAAATGATAGTGAAGATAAAAAAAAGAAGATAGAGGATGAAGTTGTAGAGAGCCTACATGCATTTTGCAAAGCACCAAGTGAATTATACAAGGCTATACCTAAGGTACTATACAAGGAAGTAGATAAGAGGTTGAGAGAAGCTCTGAAGATTGACAGAGTGGTGATGGAACAAGAACTTGCACTATTACAACGTGAATTGACTACTGAGGATATGAAGATAATGGTTGAAGCAATGAGGTCATAATTCAAGACAAGGAACAGAGTATCAAGGATTCTCAATGGAGAGATTCTATTGGTAAGAGATGAGACAGTGGATACATGGAAAAAGTTAGTGAAACCTGAGAAAACAACCAAAGACAAATCGGTAGAAGAGAAAGGACAAGGTCAAGAGTCCACAGCTGAAGAGATAAGAGATGTCATAGATAATGTTATCTTTGATATCCTTGAGCAGATACAAATTATTGATACACAAACTGAAGTTGATGCACCAAGAGAACAGACTGTAGAGAAAGTGACATAACAAAAAGGTGAAGATCAAAAGGGTGATGAAGAGTTACTTTTAGTAAAGAGGAAGTTGGATCTAACCGTTGAATCTAGCACAAAGAAGAAGATTAGAACAAATATTTCAACCAGTTCTAAGGAAGAGGATGGAGGTGAACCAGAAGATGAAGAGACTCAAGCACCTATTGATATAACCAAGATGAGTCCTAAGGAGTTGATGGAAGTATATGAAAAGCTTAAGGTGAAAGAGCTAAGGGATAGAATAAAGGGAAAGAATAAGAAGGTTAGAGTACTGAAGGGTACTAGGAACATGATCAGTAAATTAGTTCTTGATGTGGAATATGAAAAACATGATAGTCCTATTGATCAAAGACATTTTTTTATCAAGTACCTGACTTAGAGAATGCACCAATGAAGTTGGATGAGTATCAGTATGAGAAGAAAAGGACAGTGAAAATGGTAGAGAAGATTGCTAAAGACAAGATGACACTTTCAGAACTTGTGGATCAGACAAAGAACACACTAAAAGAGGTCAATCATTTATTGACCAAGGTGTCAAAATTTTAAGATTTTACCAAAGATTTGGAGAAGAACGGAGAAGACGCACATAAGGAGCTTGATCACTTAGTTGAAAATTTTGATCCTATCACAAGCTATACATCATAATATAGTTCCAAAGTAAAAATGATCACACACAATGTGAGGCAGTTCCAGGCAGAACAAGATAAGAGGGTCATCACACTACTTGAATAACAAACATACCTAGAACCCACAATACAGGTGATACAACAAAATGTGAAGAATGTTGAAAATCTAATTGAGTTACCAGACTTGAGAACTCTAGATGGCATGGAGGAGTTAGCTTTTGATCTACATGGGCAGATCATAGCTATGAACCATTTGAAAAGGTTGTGGGATATGTCATTGGAGATAGAAAAGAAAAACTAAAAAGATGTATTTGACAGAATGTAAGCCTGGTATGTGTATGCACCCTAAAATGGTCGCCTAGACTTTGGGCCCCGTTTATTATTTTATCATTTTATCAAATTTCTGAATCAATGCTTTGGAACATTTTCAATTCAAATCAATTTCCTTGATCAAATTGTAAT
>MU223787.1:78149-92580 GCA_018584345.1 Thuja plicata | reverse complement strand
TGGAAAGTGGTCTTTTATGGGCTGACTGCATATTGGAAGTCTTACATTTGTCTTTTCATCATCGGGAATATGAAAAGGTGGGCTTTTTTTGTTGCATCTTGCATATGAGGCCAAACAGTGAGTTTTTTTTAGCTTCTTTGCATATGGAGCAGCACTTGGTCTCTTCTCCTTCATTTTGGAAAGTCACCACCAAGAACAGGGTTTTTAATCCCGACTGCATATGAGGATAAATGACATCCATGCAATTTAGAAGAAAATGGAAGAAAAAGACAGAAATGGAAAGACAAGAAGAAAATGAAACAAAAATGCATATGCAACAAAGAAAAAGAATAAGGAAATTATACCCTCTTCTTGAATGCAAAGGGAAAAACCAAACTTCCTCTTCAAAACAAATCTTGGCAATAGAAATGAAAATCGAAATTGCAGATTAGAGGGAATTGACAGAGTTATATAGAGCCCAAAATTGACAAATCTTTGTCAAAATCAAAGCCAATATCATTGGTCTTGGTTTGGGGAAGGACAAGTGTTCATTATGCATCAAAATTTGCATGCAAACAGGAAGAAAAGAAGAATTCTTCAAAAACGTGGCCTATAAATATGACATTCTTTTCTCTTTTGAAAGAATCAATAACTCAATCAAGAATGAATTTTGAAATTGGAGGCCAAGGCAAAAACGTTTTTGAAAACTAAGTGAGAAGTTACCTTAACTGCAGTGATTTATGACATGTATTGAATAGGGAAGAAAAAGTCTTTGTTTTTGGATGACACCACAGCAAGCAATTCTAGCTAAAACCGCACAGATTTGTGGAGGAGAACTTCACTTCAAAGACTCAACACATCCTTCCAGGAGATTTACGCAGCCTTTGGTGGAGGAGTTTTATTGTTTTAATGAAAAACGTTCATGCACAAGCTACGGAAAAAGACGCTATGTTGCTGCATCAACTTCTTTAACAAAGACTATTGCATGTTTGTTTATTTTAATCATATGCAATACGATATGTCATTATCATATAAAACGTCGTCTTAGTATAAGGAAAAATCTGTGCATTAAAACACTCACGCGCTTTATAAGGTTTACGACATATTTTAATGTTATGCTTCCCTTAATAAAATCGACGCCTTAGCATAAGGAATATGTTGTGGGTCCCTTTTAAAATGGAAAGCATCAATTTTACTCTCAAATACATATGCTCTTTTCAGAAAAATCGACGCCTTAATGACTTAGGAGAATAAGTCGTGGGCTTTAGGAAAAAAAAATAAAGACATATATCCATGTTAGAATATGATATGTTTTTCAATTTAAAACTCGCGCTTAATCACTTAATACGCCGTGGGAGTTTTTATAACATAGCATACTCAAAAACATATGTAATCTATTTCAATCGATACTCCCAGCCGCGGTTAACGTTTTCATTAAAACGTTATGTTATAAGTTTGATAATTGATGCTTTACATAATAGAGCCGAAATTAAAACAATAACATATCATATTCTTTGCATATTTTAAAAACATATTACTTAAAAGTAATATAGTTATACTTTTTTTAAAAAAAACTAATGCTTATTTCATAGTCATAATATATATATATTTTGAAAAATATATTACATCACTAAATCTTAAAATCGTACTATCATATGTTATTAAAAACATATGTTTATACATTTTTAAATTCAATTTCTTTTTAGACTTTTGAATAAAACATTATTTTTAAAATATATGCAAAGTAGATCATCATTAAAATACAATTTGAAATTTATATATAAATTTTAAATTTATTTATAAATTTGATCTTTTCGTCGTCATTTGATAAAATGGAGAAAACAATCTATAATTTTAAATGTGACTTAAAAACTTTAATGATCTGATATGATGTAGAATCATGCTATCATTAAAACTTTAAAGCAAACAAACTGGAAGACAATGGCTACAAAACTACGACCAGAACAAGACCAAAAGCCAAACACAGGCTCGTCTTGAAGAATTTAACCTACAAAATTTTCCGTAGGGTTACTCCAATTTTGCGAATACAAAATTGAGGACAACAGTTTCTACTATCAATCTTAATTCACATTCAAAATAGGGAGAAAGCATGTATGATAGTATTAGAGTAGTGCAACGGAAGGTGAATTACGGATAGATCTCCATGATCATCCATTCATTGCTTAAGGACAAGCAATTTTGAGAAGAGCGGACTGTAAAGTCCCTTTCTGAAATAAGATTGACCAGACATCTAAAATATCGCTCAAAACCAAGGAAAAACATAAGTTCAATAACAACAATTCCAATATGAATGTAGAAAAATCTCGGGAGATTATCCATGATTCATTGATAAAGCTTTCAAACATCAGCGCACATGAGAAATTTTCATTAGTATATTTTCTTAAGGTATCAATTGTGTATCATCTCAAGAAAACGTGAGTTTACATAATTTTAAAAAAAAAATCGGTATCTTTATTTACTCAATTATATTGGGGTATGTTCTTCGAGCATCTACCATTCAGCCCTTATTGGCTGCAAGCACATCAAATACTAATCAGAGACAACGCCACTGATTGCATTGGAGAACTAAACATATCAGAAACGACATCAAGACTTATTGTACGTGTGAAGGATCATACCAGAAACAACGATACTATCGTTGGAAGCAATGACCATTAAATATATCATTACATATTGTTGCAAGAATATACCTACATATTTGAAACATCGACATATTGTTACAAGCAATCTTATCATCTTATATTGCATACATTTAAGGACTGTAATCACTAATAACAGTTGATCGCTATAGGCAAAAATATCACATTATTGCACATTCGAACTACCATATCAAACACAACGGTGATCATATTGTAAATACATCCATTATACTGCATATTCGAACTATCATATTAGATACAGCGTAAGTCAAACTGTAAATACATTATGGATTCACTTAAGCATATGTATAATTGGCTAAGTTAGAATTAACAATGATTGATATTGGGTATTACGCTTGAAATAACATATTGTCATCCTTATTACATAAGTTAACAGTGATATCGGCAACTGAGATTTGTAAGAATTTGGTTAATTGTCTCTTAATCCCAAGGAAGTATGAAATAAGACTTTACAGTTGGCAGTTCAGGTACGGGTACAGGTACAAGTACGAGAACCCAGTACATGGGTACGTGCATTTTTTTTTTTTTGGGGGGGGGGGGGGGACANGGGGGGGGGGTACATTCGGGTACGTGTGTGTACAAAAATTAAAGAAATATATAGAATTGTAAAACTGAATCGTTTGATAGTATGATACTTCATCATTGATCAATGTCAAATGCCAAAGATAAATATTAAATGCCAATTGAATAAACTTTAAAGACACAATAACATCATCAAATAGACACTGTGCAAACTCAAAGTTGTGTACTTCAAAATAAATCAAATGGGGGTTTGGGGGAAAGCCCCCAATAGGGTCAAGGGATAGCCCCCAACGGGGTCAAGAGGCGGCACCCCTTGTGGGGGCTTGGGGGCAACACCCTTAGCGGGGTTGAGGGGCAATGCCCAGGGCGCATTCCTTGTCATGATACAAGGCGGGGTCAAGGGGCGGAGCCCCTGCTGCCAAGACCAAATTAAGACCTTCAAAACCACACAGAGCTCCATGGGTGCACATCATTTTACGGCCTCATAAAGGGTCGTTTTATGTCCACGAACAATCCCCTTCGAAAAAAACCTACCCTTTGAAATGCCAAAATGGAGACAAAATGAGTTGAGAGAAAAAGATTAAACAAAATTTTATGTTTTAAGGTTGAATGGCCTCATAAAGGGTTTTGACCAAAAAAGCAAGAAAAATTACTTTTTAATAAGTTATTTAAGTCACAAAAAGTGACTGGGTCGTGGATGCACTCGGGCACGTGCCAAATGTGCTTTGGGTGTGCATGGGGTGCCCATCTCAGGCTATGGATACACCCGGATGTGCGGGTTGTGCATCTTCAGCCCGTGATGTGCATCATGTGCACATCCGAAGCATGCATTCGAGCCCGAGCGCATCTGGATTTGATGTGCACCAACATCCGGTAACTTAACTAATATAATCACTTAATGAAATCAACCTTCATAACAATATTTTCCTTTCTCTTTCTGACTAACACTTGCTACCAAGTCAAATACCCATTTCCAAGAGCTCTCAAAGAGTCACTAAAAGATACATAAAAATAATGACTATGTCTGGTTTTGTTCAAATTCCATTTTTGCACTCTTTACATGATCCGAATGCTTCTGTGTCTTGAGAAAAGAAAATAATTGTTACTGAGGTTCCATTTTCGGGATTTTAAAGTTCATATTTCTTCTGGAACATCCTTCTACAACAAAAGTTTGTTGAGGAAGAGATCGGAATTCTTCTTTTAATGGCCCCACATGCTTTTGTGCTATCATGCTAACCCAGCTTGCCATTTATAGATATTAGAGAAGCTGAAGTCTGTCTTAAAATTGCTACTGTGATCAAAGATACTTAGGAATTTGTCTTGTTCAGCATCAATCCATTGGATTTATCGATCATTACAATAGAACATACTGAACTCATAATATGATACCACTGGTTATGCACAAGTAATGAAATTGTTCAAGTTACAATTTTCCTTCCTTATTGTGAAAAGGAGCTGTCATTGGATTCAAGTTTTATTAAATAAAATTACAAGGGAAAGAACATATTTCAACCCTTTTCTAAGAAAAATTCATTACAATGAAGACCGTGAGTTACGGAACGAAACCTTGTCCATATTCAGAAGCTTGAGTTTTGGGAACATCCTCTGTTTTCTCAGGTTTTGGAAAGCCCAATGTAGAATTCCAAGAGCACACGAAGCTGGTTTTGTAAGTAAACATTAACTATTGAATATGGTTTGTTTGTCACTGTCTAACAAATCTCCAACCAAATGTAACTGATGCCAAAAGTTTAAAACTTTTATGTGGTGTGTTTAAAATACTTCCATGTTTCAGTAGGTTGACAACAAGGAACTTTCTTTTATGGTCTTTACATGGGCTTCATTTTCCAAATGCATTCACATATATGAATTGTTCATAATGATAGGAATGTGATGGAGACATATTTCCAGAAAAAAAGAGTGGTGTACAGTAGGTTCTTTGAATCTTTAGGTAATACATTCAATGTTTGAGTTCATCATCTTAGAAAATGATTGTCTTATTGTTGCAAAATCAAGGGTATATGTAGCATATCAACTTCAAACGAAAATGACTTTGCATTTATGGGTAGCCAGTCATCCTTTGAAATGTATATTAATTACAAAAAGGAAGTGTCTCTGTAGTGGTCTTCAACTAATCACAACACGTTCTATATTGACTGCAAAATGATATCATCTTTGTATAAATATGCTATCAGCTAAATTACACATGAAAGTATTTTTCGGTGTTTTTCTTTTGTAAGAATTTATCCTGTTTCTGTGGTATCCAGTCGATGTTTGTCAACTGCAATAATTTTTGCATTGACTTAGCCCCATAATGTAGATGTTCACAAACTAGGGTCAAGAGCTTTATCCTTTCTAGAGTTACTCCTGGGAAGAGAACATTCGTCATAACGAATTGTTGTCAGTAAGTCGTATTATCAACAGCCAGCCACCTTGGACCTCTTGTTTAAGGTTGACAAAGAAAGTTCCGTATATCTGCTGATAAAAGGTACTGATAGCTATGGAGTTCAATCTCTGAGTATGATTACATAACTGGTTTTGTTTTTTCAAGGTATAATAATTCATGGAATGAAGAGTGTAGACGCTGAAAATTGTCCAACGCCTGTGAATGACATTTTTCATTAATCAATCCTCAAATCTTTCCTTAAATTCGAAAATGGAACATAGGCATTAATTATATAAATGTTAAAATTATTTAATTAAAAATCAATCCTCAAATCTTTCCTCGAATTCGAAAATAGAAACAATATCTTTATCTGTTTGTTAATTTTCGAAAAATGGCAATTCTATCAACTTCCTTTCCAATTTCGAAAATGGAAACAAATATCTTATAATTTAGTAATATTGATTTTTGAAATTAATCATTTTGGAAACTTATCTTCTTTTCTCAATTTCAAAATAGAAAGAAAGAAGTGGACATTTGAAAATCAGAAGCTTTATATATATTTCCTCAATGAAAGCTGCCATTCTTGATTCTCCCTATCTTCGTCTTCTCATCTTCAAGAATCTATAAATTCAACCCTTCTTCCTCGTTTCGAAGTTAAGCACATCTTCGATTGCATTTTCGATTCATCATTATCACATCATTTTGAGCTTTAATTGCTTTGTGCACACATAATTTCTGAGAGCACTTTCGATTTGAAGGACAATGGAGGAATTGCGTAGTGGATACATTGTGGTTTGTGTTTCATTTCATTTATGTGCATTTAATTTTGCATCTCCATTGGTTTGATTAGGGATTTGCATTGAAATTTAGGTTTCATGGTTCCCTGTACAATTCATACACATTCTGGTTATTTTCTGGTTGACAGAGAATATAGGGAAGATGTCCACTCTCCTGCAAATCGTTGTCACAACTATTACGGTGTGCACTGGCATGAGTTAAAAGATTGGTAAATCTTGGCATTGAACAAATAAGAGGATGTTTAGTTTATTTGAAGTTTTGAACACAAAATTGCATTAGAGTCTTTGCTAATGATCCTCTTGTTTAGCATTTTTGTGAATCAATAGTGTATGCCTCAATGGAAGTTTTGAGCAGGAATGAATTTAATTATTTAACTATAAGATAAAACTGCCATGTTTGACAGCCATAAGTGATTTTCTACATTGATTTTTAATATTCTATGGATTAATTTGATTTGAGGACACTCTCCGTATAAAAAAATTCAGTAAACTCTTTCAAAAGCTCTTAATGAAGCACCAAGCAGACTATCAAATCTGCAGTCAGTAGAAGATAATCTGAGTAATAAATGTACATTATTTCTTCAAAACTTTGAGTGCTTCAATAATTGCAGAAAAATCCTCTTCGCCTAGACCATGAGCTTTTGCCACCTTATATAATTCATTTGCAGCTGCTGCAATTGGAGTGGACTGCGACACTTCTTCTGCCATTGCCAAAGCTAACCGCATATCCTAAATATCCATCAACATTACTATCTTTGTAATCAACAGTAACTTTAGAAGTAAATCTGAATGATAGTTTACCTTCTGCTGGTGTTTGAGAGGGAATGCTGGGCTGTAACTGGATTTTACCATAGATGGGCCCTTCAATGAAAACATGGGTGAATTTATAGCACCCTGTGATATTACCTGAGAAGGGAAAAAGCACGGTCAGCCCATTCCGCTAAAATGTATACCTTTTTAGCACAAAGGAAGTCGTTAATTAGCACTAATCAGACAAATGAAGAGACTCGGCATGAAATGGCACCTCAAGTAGAATATTGGGATCTAGTCCCACTTTTTGACCAAGAACCAATCCCTCTGAGAATGAAGCCATCATGCTGCAATAATCACCAAGTCAATCTTGGAAGATATAAAAAATATTAGCAATGTTAAAAAACAAAGTTATAGATGATACAAGATTTATAATCATAAACTTTATGCAAAATACTAAGTTCTAACCTTCCCATTATCATATTGACAATAAGCTTCATTGCAGCACCATTACCCACATCACCAAGGTAAAATCGTGACTACAATAACCATTGATAACCAAACTGTAAATATCACCAATAAAAAAGTTTTTTACAAAAGGTGCTGTATAAAGATTGAAGATAGTTTACTTTTACCTTTCCCATTATGTCTAATAGTGGACCAACCTCATCATAAAGAGATTTATCACCTGCATAGTAATAGAAAATCTCAATCTACACAGTAAAATAATAGAGAAGCAGTTAGCTTATCATGGCCTGATGTTATATATAGCTTCATTTATATTTTGAAATCTTAAAAGAAGAATGATTAAGTTAAAATGCCATGTGTAATGACAATATCTAACTGTGTAATATCCATCCCTGTTCTGGTCTAATATTTTATTTTTTTTGCTTGAAGAGAGAAGATAGAATAGAATAGAAGACAGATTTATATTGCAAATCAAGAACAGAAATAATATACTGATAACTTTAACTTACTCAATCTGATACAAATCTGAAATTGAAGTAATATTACAAACTGTGAATACCTAGATGATTAAATCAGATTACAAGCACAGATTCAACATACCCATTTGCTGGAAATGAATATGAATGTCTGCAACAATTATAATCAGCAAATACAAAGGGTTTCAAACCCTAACTCGCATCAATACATCAACAAAATGCTACAGCTGAAATTGTTATGCAGTAACAACAATAAGTATAGCAATGAATACACTTGTCGAACTCCCAAACTTCTGACAACAACCGCTATATATCAAATCTACAATATTTGCTGTTGAAGATTGAAGTGATAATTCTCAATAAGCTCCAATGTGACTCCCGTAATGAAGCCACTTCCAATCCTCCAATCCTCCAGATTGTATCTCTCAACAACATGAAGAATGTCATCTGCAAGGGGTTTCGTCCTCACGAACCAGAAAGAAGAAACACAATCTCCTTCAAGAACCAAAGCATAAACAATGACAATATTCAACCAAGCATGAGAAATGAGCTCCACAAAATTGCTTTTATATCACTCCCAAGAAGTTTGACCCTCTTCACCAATGTATGTGGGACTAAAAAAAATCACTTTTTCCCCATCACCTTTTTAACTTGTTTTTTATTTAAAAAAAAACTCTTTTTTTGCCTTTCCCTATTTTTTCGGAACTTTGTTTTTTTCTCCTATTTTTGGAAATTTTTTTGCTATTTTTTCACGAATGCTTATTTTTTCGTGAATGCTTTTTCACTATTTTTCTGCAAATGTTTTTTTGCTATTTTCCGCAGATGCTTCCATTTAATATTTTCCCCCATGTCACTTTTTAATAAAAAACCACTCTGAACTTAACATTTTATTTAAATATTAATCGAGAGCCCGGCAACCCCCATCTCCCAGATGGGGCAAAATCAACTTTGACGGCACCTCTCGGGGCAATCCAGGAGTCTCAAGAATAGGTTTTGTTGCCCGGGATGAGAAGGGTGATATTCTGGCACTTGGGGTCAAAAGACTGAAAGATGGGACCAATAATGAGGCAGAATGTTCTGCAGCTGTAGAGGCCACCCTAATGGCGAGAAAATTAGGACTAAGGCGAATCCACTTGGAAGGGGATTCGCTTCTTGTTGTGAATGGGATCGCAAAGGGTCAGATGGATACATGGTACCTGAACAAACACATTAAGAGGATTCGGGCGCTGGTGGCCGGGTTTGAAGATTTTAAAATTACACATGTGGAGAGAGCTGCAAATGATTTGGCAGATAAATTATCAAATGTGGGTGCTGACGGATCCCTAGAGAACAACTTTGAAGTGTTCGAAGACTTGAGAACCAACCCCTAGGGAAGTTTTTTTGATGCTTTTTTGGAAACCATAAACTATACACTAGATTTGAAGTTCACATAACATTGAGAAAAGGTCTCAATGTTTTCTCAATGTTGGCTGGCACGTGATGAATCAGCCTAGATGAAGGCGGGTGAAGTGATGAGCTTTCTTGCTCACGAGCCGGGAAGTGATGATGCAATCTTGAAATCAGTGGATTTCGTGGTAAGTGAAGGATGCGGAAGGACAAGGTGCAGTAATGAGCTGCCAAAGGGAGTAAAGTTAGAATGATGGCATTTGAATGCCGTGTTCGAGAGGCTTCGACAACCTTTTTAAGCTGAAGTCAAGGCAGAAAGAAATACAGAGCATCGAAAGAAAGCCCGCAGAGCATAGCAAGATGGAGGCTAGTTTCTCTCTGCGGACGGATGGACAAATTCCTGCCTTTGTGGGACCGATCACGGTGAAAAGGCTTGGCAATATATTTACAGAGGACGGGGATGACTTCTGGATTGCACTCGGGGAAATTTTCGAGGAGCACTATTTGCAAAATTGGTGGAAACCCCGCACCAATCTTGATGTGTCCTCATTGTTTGTGGCGCTGGGCCTAATGGTGGCGGAATCCAAAGATGATGTGCGGGCAGTGGTCAAGCAATGTATGGCCATCAAATGGATTGATGGCATTGAAGAGGTGTTGCAAAAGACCGAGGTGAGGGTCGGCCTGCACAAAGGAAACGACCCTATCCGTATGATAGGCCATGGGCGTCGTGAGCTTCAGCCACTAGTTGTCTGGTCATCGACCAGCCCCGAGGATACCCACCTCGCATGAGCGCACACTGGGTGGAAGGATCTGAAGGAGGTGCTGGCAAAGAGGAAGTTGGAGGCGCAAGAAGGAGACAGGCTTGGGAGAAGGATACGCAAGTGCACCCCAATTAAATCCATTGCAGCGGTGGGTGAAGATGGAAGACCCCACGTGCGGAGGCAAATCACAACAAAACACAGTGGGAAGGTGTTCAAGGCGAAGCGCAGAGCTCGGGAGTCGGGTGATGAAATTGGTGAAGGTGGCACGAGCTGCGAGCAGGGTGGAGACATGGTGGATGGTGGCGGTGGCTTCCGGAACTTCTCCAAGGAGGAGGCCGCGGCCTGGTTTGGTTAAGTGTGTGGGTTGGGTTTTTTTTTTTTTGGCCTGTTTTTTTGTATAGTCGTAGTCGAATATGGTCTCCAATAGTATGTTAGGGGAATTTTGAAGTGTATGCAGCATCTTTTGGTTCGAAATTTGGAAATGTTGTCATTTTGTAGCCATGTTGGGCAACAATGTAACCTCTTTTTTTTTAAATATCAATAAAATTACACATTACCGATCAAAAAAAAAAACATTTTACTTAAATATTTAGCCTTTCCATAGTCTCTTATAAAATAAATTACAATAACAATAAAGTTAAATATTTAATTTAACTTTATAAATCAATAATCTATCATTATTTTATTTAATAGCTCCAGACTATATCAAATCTCAGGATAAACATCAAAACCAACTCTGCCGATATTACTAAAACTAGCAACTGACTCTGTTGGTGTTCATCATTAACTTACTAAAAATAGTAAGTATAGGAGAAAGTGTTTGAAAAGGCTCCAGAAAAGGACGTTACACTCGTACCCATCTGAACAAAATGACGACATCGAAATACCCCTTTGATCCTACTAACACCAACCCAAAAAACTAACACTAGCTCCAATACAAGAGAACTAGAAAATGGGGACATTAAGGTCTGCCTTTTCTCATGCAATGTCAGGGCAACTCCACAGTCATCAATTGATCAAGAATGTAGCCAAGAATGATCCCAGGGTGCCAAGTGAACCTAGGAGATCTGTAGTACCATCTTTTGAAAACATTCTTCAGTAAAACACCCGAAAAAGTGATCTCTTAAAAACCTCTCAAAAGAAGAGAGATCAAATATTGCACCAACTCTATCAACTCCTAGGAAACTGCTCTCCAAAAGAACTAAATTGGAAAACCATAGGAGTAAACTCTAGTAAGCCAACATTGGCTTCCTCATCCTCAACTGCTAAAATGCAAACCCAAGTGATTCCAGGGTTCCATATCAATCGCATGAAGAGCACCATATTACCCTATTGCACTACTCTGATATAAATGCCAAAACACCGCAATTTGTGAAGCAGGCCACTAGGATTCATGTGTAATAATGCACCATACATAACAATACCTAGATCCCAAACCAACCGTAGATGTTGGCATGCATATCTACTGAAGTTTCCATGTTGCATCATGACCACAGGTGTTACCTTCTTAGATCTCTTGAAAGTAGGTTGAATAAATCTTCCAACGTTGTGCAAATCTCCATCAAGTTTTCATTGGTCTACTTTGATATAAACGTTCCCTTGCCTAGAGTTGTGAAACAATTCATAATGATCCCACTGAAATGAAGCATTAAGCATACCAATGCCAAGCTCCCAAATCATGCTATCATACCAATCAGCTGCTATCCAAAGACGGTAATCTGAAATCTCAAAGCTCCACTACAACTTGCTTCCTCTATGAAGATGGCACTCTCTCTGAAAGGAAATGATCATGCATGCCTCATGTTGTACAAAGTGAAAAACTTCATACTCCAATGCATCAAAAGGGAAAAGTATACCTATGGCTTCTCTAAGAGTATCCTCAAACAGAGATGAACCAACAATGCCACCATCAATGCATACTCCCTCATAGGCTAGTCCAAAGGATTTAAGCTTCACCATAAGAGCCTCTAGAAGAGATAACTCCACAAAATCTCCATGAAAGACCAAGGATCCAACCAAATCCAAACCACTTATGTCTCCTTCAACATGTATGGATATCACACTAATGGCTGATCCACCAAGTGTGTGCTCAACCAAGTCACCTTCATATAAGTTTTGAGCTTTCAATGGGATCTCTAAAAGAGGAAACTTATGAGCCTCTTGATGCAAGGTAGTTATCCCAACAAAAACTTATGAATCATACCTCTCTCCATGCTCACACAAATTTGAATGTTCCTCTTGTAAGTGTTGTCTTGCCTGGGTAGTCAAACACTTAACCCTCCTATCTCTTTGTAGCCATCCATCACATATTCCTTGTGACTTATTCACATCCTCCAAGGTCTGATGTACAAAATCAGAATCTTCAGTACCTTCTTCACACAAAATTTGAGTGCCCATGTTGAGAGATTCCTCAATACCATCATCCTCATATAAAGTGGCTGCTATCTCATGATTATGTAGAGGTGAGGGATGGTTGTTACCAAACAACCAATCAGAATAGTAGTCATACATGTTCTTAGTGTTGTCTGGTAAATGGGTAGTTAGACGGTTAGTCCGTCTGAAGGAGTTACACAGGTGCGACGGTTCGCCTCGCATCCCTTTGGACACTATATGTATGCATTTCTCTCTTCAGTAAGGACATGTTGGAATACCTTTGTACTTGATGTTATGAATCAATAAAGATAATGCTGTTATATTCTTTGCTTGTACATGTCTCTGTTGAATCCAGTTTACCCCTAAGGGCAAACACTTAGTTTTCCCAAGAACCTCAAACACTTCTTCCTTCTTAGTGCTGCTCCAAGAGGTGTCTCTAACTGAATATCACATGCCTCAAGCTTGATTCGAACTTCCAACCTCTAAGCTGTCATGTACATAGGTGTGCCGCTGATTTTTGCTGTCCCAAAGTGTGTACTCCACCAAAGACTATCCTTCTCACTGATGCCAACTGTCCCAACTGAAGTGTTGTTGTCCACAATCAAAAGATCAGAATCTTTTGAATTTAGAGCAGTGTCAAGTCCCATCAAAAAATCACCCTTCTCATGATGAGTTGCCAAAACATAAGATCTCTTCCATTCCGAATTAGTACATTCAACTCCCAAAGAAGCATCCAACTGAAAATCATGTGTTTCTTCTTCATGATTGCAAACTAATCCTTCATCCTCTCAACTATTCGCTCAATGTCAACCATTCTTGCATTATGTTTCCATACCGTAGGTGTGGCTGCAAAAAATGACTGAATGTCTAATCCAGATGACGAAGAACGTGTTAAGAAAAGCTCATCAACTTGATCTTTTCATTCTTGAAGGGTCATTTGAGTGTCCTTCAAGGAATCCATGGCAACCTTAAGCTCATAAGTGAGCTTGTCTACTTCATTTTCTCTTCTCCTTAATGCATCAAAATACATCTCATTGAGTTGGAGAAGATGATCTCTATCAGCAAGTAGGTGTGGGAAATCTGATTTCATCACCACCATAGCTTCTCTAAGAACCTGCAAATCTGCAAGAGATAGCTCTCCTTGCGCTTTCCACAAGTATTTTGACATTATTCTATGTGTATCATCAATGTGAGTGAGAGACGCAACAATCATGTCTTCATTTAGCCTCAATTGTCCGTCCAAAGGATGTGACTTCTGAAGAAAAAGTTTTGTTTTCTCTACAGCTTCATCCACAACATTTCTTCCACCATACTCATGCTTAAACAACTGATTATTGACATGATTATGAATAGGATTTTTTACCTCATGCTCCCCTTCACTGCTGTTTTGAAATAAGACCCGGGGCAATCAGCATCTCCAACTCTCACCATGTGTTTATCAACCCTCTCATGGCTGTCCTCAAAGCACTACTCATGTGATACCAAGGGACTGCTGGTTAAATTTAGAAAATCAGAATCAGATTCATGTCCCCTTGAAGTGTTTTTGTCCTCCCTTATTGTGACTTTAACAAGTGTTGGTCGATGGTGCTGAAAGTCACATGTTGCCTTAGCTGTCATTGGATTGATGCAAATCTGCATAGTTGTTATGTTCTTTGCCTCAAACCAATTCCATGATGAAGCATCCATAACAAACCAAACATTATCATATTGTAGGACCTTACTGTTAGGCATGTTAGATTTGATAAACACAAATCTACCCAAGAACACCTGCATGCATGACTGTCACAAGAAGAAGCAAAATACAGAAGACAGAAGAACAGCTATGGAGGCCAAAAAGCCAGAGGAGACATCGTAT